>JAGFNQ010000156.1:181707-260953 GCA_024364735.1 Boesenbergia rotunda | reverse complement strand
AATAATTATTAAACGTATTATATAATAAGGTCAAGGATATGTAATATATATTTAATTGAAATCTCAAAAAATATATTGAAACAAAAATGAAATTTAGGAGTCGAGATGTGTGCTAACAAACAAAAATTATCAATAAATCAATTATGCATATTTATCTTTCAAGTGATCAATTAATATATATATATATAAAGAAAATAAAAAATTTATATAAAAATAATGTTATTAAAAATTATTATGCATATTTTATATTTGAAGTTGTAATATATATATATATATAATATATATATATATATATATATATATATATATATATATATATATATATATATTAAAGAATTTTATATAAAAATAATATTATTAAAAAAATTTATGCATGTTAAAATACGTTTTTTTTCTTCATGCACTTCTGCTCCACTGCTGGATCGTTCAATTAATTGGGTTGACTTGAAAATGGAGAACAAGAATCGCTGAATACAAATGGCTTCGTGCTTTTAATAAATATATGTTGAAATTAATTAGAATTGAACTTCATATTTTAAGGTTTGATTAATTGGATTTGGGCTTGAAAAAATTAGATTTGGGCAACATTTTTAAGGTTTCAATTAATTGGACTTGGGCTTGAAAAAATTAGATTTGGACAAAGGCTAAATTAGTTTTGTTCTTATAAAAATGATATGGAACAAGAATTTGTAGCATGAAATCCAACATGAATGACATGACATTCTAATTATAGCGATCCTCGACGGGTTCACTATGCCCCCCAGGGTATAATTTTATTTGGGGCGGCGGCCGGAGGTCGCCGTTGGAGTCCAAGTGGCAATCGGATGCGTATATAAAAAGTGTCACGTTATTCATATTGAATTTCATACTATAAATTCATGCTGCATATCATTACTCTTGTTCTTATGATATATTAGTTCTTACAAGGATATTGGATGAAAGTTGGTACTCGAACTTGACTGGTTCGTGAAGCTGGCATCATCGTCAAACCGAGTGACCCGGGTATGTCAAGTGGGTGTTGTAAACTTGCTTGGACTTGGTTAATAGATCGAATCGGATTTGTCCAGTGGATACGCTGGCCGAGTCAACACCTAAATGAGCCTACTCGGACTCGGCTTCAACATGAGGAGTTTGTCTTCACTGAGGTTAGTCGGCTATGCTTGCATTATAATCATGGGTCGGCTTAAATTAATATTCTGATTTTATTTTAGAATATTTTTTGAATTGTTTCATATTTTTAAATTGAAATTTTCTTTTATGAATAAATTTAAATAAGAGAAAATTGTTTGTATTCAAGTTTGATTTTTTATTTTAAAAATTTTATTTATATATATATATATAGGCACAATAAAAAAAAGTCCAAATGAGATCTGGGTAAAAGAAACCCCAACAACAAGGACCGAGATCGAAGAAAGCTCCAGAAAGCATGTCGTGAAGGATGGAGAGACATCCGAGGGACACAAGGTTGATGGAAGAGACTAGAAGGCTAAGTCTAGGTTGGTAGGGCGAGAATGAGTGCAGAGTGATTGTACTCGGGGATAAAATCTTAAGTTTCGGGTTTGGGCAGTTGACTGTTGTTGGAAGCAGTCGATTAGTAAAGGTCACAGAAAGATCAGTTGACTAATCTTCTATGCAGTCGACTAGTGTTGGATGAATTTGAATGTTGGGTTGTAACATTCGAATTCGACAGCTGGCAGTCGACTGGTAATGGCTGGATCAACAACGAGCTCTTTTTAAGAGAGCTCGATTTGGCTGGCAAAGTTGACTAAATAAGCTTGGTTAAAGCTTATTAGTAGTCTACAAGTGCTCAAGTGTGTTTGCGAGTTTGTGGCGAGGTTTTTCCGCCCACAAAGAGCTACACGAGTTAGTCAGAGGCTTTCTGGGGAGTTATCCACCTACGGATTGGGATCGTCCACCTTACAAATAGCCGTAGAGTTTGAGTATCAACTCCAAACTACGTAAATTAGTTTGTGTTCTTCCTTGTTAGTTTTAGTTTATATTGTATTTCGTTACACACAAACAATTGTAGGAAGAGCAAGTGAATTAGTGGGTGATCGGCTATTCACCCCCACTAGCTGGACCATCGATCCTCAACAAGTGGTATCAGAGCGAGGTCGCTCGTCTACGGAACAATCGCTGGGAGAGCAAAGGGCTAGAGCAAGATAGAGTCGGAAGGTCCGCTAGGATGGGATAATCAAATCCCACCTCCATACGATCGAAACGATTTCGATTATTAGAGGAAGTGGTTAGAGACTTGGTTCCAAATGAATTGGGATTATTGGACCGCATTGGAGGTTTCGTTCGAAGCTCCAATGAATAAAAAGAGGAAACGTCTCCGACTTCGATATTGGAGCAAGGAACAAAAGGAGGAAGCGGAGATGGATAAGGAGGTATCGAGAATTGTTTTGATTTATTGCCTTCTTATATTGTGTCGTGTGTAAGTGAATACAAGAATGCTCATGAGCTATAGAGTAAAGTGATAGCTCTTCATGAGAATTCTACACAAGGACTAGAAGTGAAGGAGCCCAAGGACAAGGGCACATTGGTTTAAGAGGAGGAGAAGAACCAATCGGAAGTTGAATCGAGTTCAACATCTGAAGAGGAGGAGGAAGTGGAATCGTGCACATCCTCAAGTGAGGAAAAAGAAGAACAATCCACGATGGAAGAGATTTTGGAAGCTCAACCCTCAACCTCAACTACCAAGAAGAGTAGGAAATCACACATCAAATGCTTTAAGTGTGGAGAAATGGGACACTACAAGAATAGGTGTCTTTCACTCAAGAAGGTAAACTCTAAATCCGGTAAAGTTAATTTGAAAACTAATGTGGGTTGTAGAGATGGAGTCAAGGATAAGAAGCATATAATTTGCTTCACGTGTAGTGAACATGACCACTACCACACAAAATGCACAAGAAAGGAGAGCTTAAAAAGTTAGGGCATTTGAAGAAATTGAAAAAGAAGAGCTCAAGTCAAGGGGGAGCTTCAAAGGCAAAAGGGAAGGTAATCCCTTATTTAAAGTTTAATCCAAAATCCAATTCATATATGCTTGTTAGTATTAACATAAATATTTACACAAGCATAATTATGAATTTATGTATAATGATAGAATAGGGTTAACAAAGTACAAAATCTTAGGAAATCATTATCCCAGGCTAGACCCAATAAGACTCAAACTACCATGTCTAAGGGGAGGAAAGTAGTAAATGATCAAGGCATTAATCCTAAAAAGGGGGGACATGTGCATATGAAGGTGGGTAGGTCTAGGAATGTCCAAGATGGACATGTTGACTCTAGATTACAACTTTAGAATTAGAAAATCAAGTCTTGAAGACAAGGCATGAGGAAATGGAGAAAGTCTTAATTAGGTTCATTATTGAACCTAGGGAACTTGACATGTGTTTGAGTGGTCAAAAACCTAAAAATATCAAATTGGGTACCTCCAAGACCAAAAGAATATTGAATGCTAGGATGACAGAAGACATTGGTAAGGGAGGAATAATAAAGGACAAGGTGTCAAAGATTAAGAAGGTAAAGGTTGTGAGCCAAGTGTCACCGGAGGTACACCGGTGTGGCCTAGTAACTATAGACCTAAGAAGGTGGCTAAGGCTAAGAGCTGAAGCGGGAGCTCAAAGAGTCAAATTGGGATGCATGGTAAATGGATCTTAGGAGGATCTCTCTTAAAAGTCTAAATGGATCATGAAGTATACTAAAGGATTCGGAGACGAATTTGAGTATTAATCTTTAGGTTTTTGCACATATGAGTTGTGTGTCATGCATATAAATATGTCATTGGGGTCATATTGCATGAAAATTAATTTTTGATATACAGATGTTATATAAACAAATGCTAGGGATGTATTGTGGCTTGGTATAGGCAGATACCTCAAGAGAAAGTCAAAACTAGGACTTTAGGTTAAGGTTCAATTGAATCATTTAGCTAGTTTTGGATTTTGTGTAAATCTTGGAATTTAAGATATATACATTTTCAAATATATTTTTCTCAAGTAGACACGAGTACTACAAACTTTTTCGTAAAATTTGAAAATTTTTTGATATTTGTGAAATTTGTGGTACATTTCTAAAATTTGTTTTAGAATGCAGAAATAGACTGATATCAGGGTATCAATCAACTGGTACATGGATCTGTAGTGGCCCCGCCTCTATGGTCCCCGCAGGCAACCCTCTAGGTCAGCGACCCTACGGTCTTCCCACCCCTAGCAGTGGTACCAGGATTCAGGAACTTTAGTACTTAGCCTGGAGGTCTAGAGTTCGAATCCTGGGAAAGGCAAAAACTCACTGCCAAGGGTGGGAAGACCGTAGGGTCACCGGCCTAGAGGGTTGCCTGCGAGGACCATAGAGGCGGGGCCGCTACATAAAAAGGCACCTTTTTATTGCCTCGGCCCCTTGGGCGGCCAAATTCTATTTTTTGGCGGCCCAACAACTGGGCCCCTTTGGTCGTCGACCGTCGACCGTATCATTACTCACTAGGACTTCCCACCCCTGGCCAGTTGATTTTTGCTTTCCTCAGGATTCGAACTCTAGACTTCCAGGATAAGTACTAGAGTTTATGAATTCTGATACCAATTGAGGGGCCGAGGGGTCGGATCGACGGGTCGGGTCGTTACAGGATCAGTCGACTGATAATTCTGTAAGTTATTTTTCGATAGGGGTCAATTGATCGATAACTGTCTTAGTTGACTGATATATGCTAAAATTGTTTTCAACAAAATCGACAAGTGACCTAATAATGTCAAACTTGTGTATAATCTTATGGAAGATTAATATACAATGTTTATGATCATTAGAGGGAAAAAATCCAATAATTAGGATATTATTGGAGTTCTTTTTTGATGTATAATAAAGGGGGAGAAGTGTTAGGTTTAAGTGGGAAGCCAACACACTTTTGCAAGAAATCAAAGCTCAAGGGGGAGCTTAAGTGAAAGAGGAGCAATGATTGTTTATTTGTTGACAAAGGGAGAGAAATACCTTTGCAAGGAAATCCAAGCTCAAGGGAGAGCTTAAGTGAAGGGGGAGCCTAAGGTTAGGCTCTATGATTGTCACGCCTTCAGAGGTCCGTGCTCGCTTGAAAATGGGTAACACTTCCCCTGTACGGCAGACAATCTGAAACCTATACATACACATATCTCCACACAAATAAAGCTTAGCCACACTCGACTGACATTCACACAATCACAACTATACAGTTAAATAATATAACTGACATATAATAAACATAATAAATAAATCTTTAAAAAAATAAATGCACAAATCAAAATCTAATGGAAGCGATTAAGTACATGCCCAAAGAAAAGTCAAATACCCTTCGAAATGATAACAAATTCAAAACGACACCAACACAATAAAATACTACGAAAGTATGAAACAATAAGAAAAATACGAAAAAGGACTGGCAGCTAGATCCTCTCCTAGCGGCGCGAGACACGTCTATCACCTTCCTGAAACAAAAAGAAATACGAGGGATGGTGAGTTTCGGGTGGAACTCCGCGGGTATAAGAAAAGATAAATGCATGATATATAAAAGGATAAAACAAGCACAAAGGAAGCAAGGGTATACAGTCTTTGGAATAAAGAGCATACACTAAACGTAATTGTACGAATAAAACATACTTGAAAATCATGTAACACGTAGGGGCAAGATAAGAAACCCCCCTACTACAGCAATATATTGCTAACACTGTCGAACAAATCCAATCATATAATAAATGTAAATTATAACTGTATATGCATGTCAAACAAATGCAACAATTATAGCTCAAACAAGTGCAACAAACACAAGCAAATGCACAATACATAATATGCACATGATATCATGATCTGTACTGTACACACACCAACCACCGCTATGTTGGGTAGGTTGAGTGGACAAGATACAAGCACCAAAACCTGGGGCTATACAAATACACCACAATACCTGTGGCCCTAAATGAAAAGTCGAAATATCTGTGGTTTTAAAACCCCGAAATACCTATGGGAACTCCAAATACATGGAGAGTATCAACTGTTTACACATAACTCCAACTGAACGTGACACGACAGGAAAATATACTCAACGACTCATCTCAACTACAAGGGAGCCAGTGGTCGTCGACCTAAAAATAATGCTATAATGCAGGTCACTAATACGCACAATATCAATCAAACCAAAATTATGGATCAATACAATACGAAAATATAAATAATATCAAAAAAAATAAACATGTATTAATCGACTAGGTAGGGTTTATTTAATGTCAACCAAAATCCTAGATAGGTCAAATGATAATTCTCCAGTACATGCATACACTCGGTACTCTTTAGATCGGAAACCAAGAGATGAGACTGTATAATTAAACATTTTAAATTTTTACTTAAAGGTCAAGCACAGAATAAGTATCAAGCAGAAAAATACGAGAAATACATTTAAGGTAAAGTATCATATTCAGATAATAAAATAACCATGTATTTAAAGTAAACGAGTCTACAGGAGTCAAGTAAGAAGTACCCGCCTTTAAATAAAGAATATATCCAAGTAAACCACACGTCCAAGTGCTTGAATCAAATTAGAGTCCTACAATAACATGCATAATTTAGCTAATTATATATAAATTTAGTAGGTAAATCAAATCCTAAGACCAATTATGATTAACCCCTAAATGCTTCAATCATTTATTTAATCTCAATTAAATGATTACCTCTAATTGGTCCCAATTCTTTAACCATCTTAGTGTTAGCTATAGAATCAACTCTAATCCACTCAACCTTTTCTAATTAAACCAAAACCGTATGAACCTCACACTAACAAAACCCCAAATATTTTGACCTAATAACCAGATCAAAATTCGAACCCAAAACTCAACACAAAACTCATGACCAAAAATAGAACCAAAAACCATCAAAAACTGAACCAAAGGTTAACTTCAATTCCTAATCGTAAGGTAGCATATGGCAGAAGCTTCTCACAACTAGCAATCCAAACAAAATACCACCAACTCACCCAAACGGAGAAAAGGCAAACCTTACAGAAAATAGAATTCAACACTTCCGCAAAACAAATTGCAACTCACGGCAAAACCCCTAATCACAAAATCAATTCCAAACCCAAATTGTGCTAAGCTCCCTACATGAACCAACATGATCCAATCACTACCCATCCCAATCTAGCAACCCACGGCAAGGGCAGACCAAAATCGAACAGCAGAGGATCAAAACTACAATCACTCCAAGATACAATCAAATCACACATCCAAATCAATCTTTACGCTAAGAAACCAAACTAGGGGTTGATCATTACCTGACTATGCCGGCGGTAGATCTCAGATGACGAGCGATCGACACGGGGATAGGAAGAGGGCGACGACGTGGGAGTGGAGAAGGCTATGCACGCGTGCGTCGCGGCGATTGAGAGCAAGAGGAGAGGGCGGCGCGACTTGCAGTGCTGGCGTTGACGGCGACTACTCAGGCGACGACTTTGGCTGGCTTCGCATCCGCGAAGAGAGGGTGGCGACGCCTGTTCGTGATGTCAGCGTCGGCTCGTGTCGGCTTGGATCAAGGGAGGAGCATTCGCCAGCAAATTGAATCTCCACCGGTGGCGTCGAGCTTGCGTCGAGGAGGAGAGGGGGAGAAGGAGTGAAGGTCGGCGATGCAGCTTTCTTCGCGTGCGGGAAGAGGAGAAATTGTCGATGGTTTTTAGGAGTCCGGATCCTCTGCGCCGGACTCCTCCCTGTGCCCGTGTGCCGACTCGTCGGCGATCGCCGGCGAGTCGTCCGATCGACGATCGGACACCGTCAATAATTTTTGATCGTCGTTCCCAATAAGATGATATCCTCGGAGCACGGTGAACCCGTCGAGATCGTCGCATCAGACATCTCGTCGGATTCGACGGTGAATACGATACCATCACAGATGCGATGATTTCGACGGGTTCACCGTGCTCCGAGGATATCATCTTATTGGGAACGACGATCAAAAATTATTGACGGTGTCCGATCGTCGATCGGACGACTCGCCGGCGATCGCCGGCGAGTCGGCACACGGGCACAGGGAGGAGTCCGGCGCAGAGGATCCGGACTCGGTTTTTAGGGCACAGGGACGAGGTAAAAACTCAGGATTATATATATATATATATATATATATATATATAATATATATATATATATATATATATATATATATATATATATATATATATATATATATAGTGGAATGATATGTTGCGGACCGCATGCGGACTGGCGTCTGATCGGTCACCAGACCGATCAGGCACACGACCTGCGACTTCTCGACACCAACGGCGGCCTTCGGTCGCTGCCCGCGAACAAAACTATAACCCAGGGGATACGATGAACCCTAGGGGATAGGGTGAACTCGTCAGGTACGGGTGAACCCGTCGGGAACGCTCCTGAGCCTCCGATGGCCGATCAGGCGACCTGCGACTTCTCGACACCAATGGCGGCCTTCGGCCGCCTCCCCCGAACAAAAGTATAACTCGGGGGTGCGATAAACCCTATGGATAGAGTGAACCCGTCAGGTACGGGTGAACCCATCGGGATGCTCCCGAGCCTCCGATGACTGATCAGGCGCCAATCTGTACACGGTCCGCAGGGAACAATCCGCAGCTGATCATTTTCATATATATATATATATATATATATATATATATATATATATATATATATATATATATATATATATATATATATATATATATTAAACTTTTTCTTAAATAATTCTAAACTAATCCACCTATGTCCAATTATACCTGCAAATATTTCTAAAATTTTAAAAATTTATTTCAAAAATTTTCATAAAGTTGTCTCTATTATTAAACTCTTATTTATTGTATTGTTATATATAAGTACATAAAAATATATATAATATATATATAATTAAATATACTTATTTGTTTATTTATTTATTTATTTTTATTATGTATTTTATAATAATTTTTGCTTTGTTATTGTTTCCCTAACTTAAATGGGTTACCAAACATTAAAAAGGGAGAGATTGTTCAAGCAATCTAGGTGCTCTAGGTTTTGATATTTGGGTAAAGATTTAAGTTAGGTTTATTGGTATTTGATATGCATTATGAGTGTGTAGGATACATGCACAACAAAGAAAGTCTAAGTGGGATCTTGGCAAAGAAAAACTTGACGACAAGGATCGAGGCCGAAAAAAGTTCCAGAAGGCAAGTCGTGAAAGATGGAGAGGCATCCGAAGGATACAAGGCTGATGGAGGAGACTAGAAGGCTAAGTCTAATTTAGTCAGGCGAGAACGAGTGCAGAGTGATTGTACTCGGGGCTAAAATCTTAGGTTTTGGGTTTGGGCAAAGCAGTCGACTGGTAGAGGTCATAGAAAGATCAATCAACTGATCTTCTGTGCAGTCAACTAGTGTCGACTGAATTCGATCATTGGGTTGTAACATTTGAATTCGACAGCTGACAGTCAACTGGTGTTGGCACCAATCGACTGGTAACGGCTGCATCAACAACTGATTCTTTTTAAGAGAGCTTGGTTTGGATTGGCAAAGGTTGACGAAATAAGATTGGTTAAAGTTTATTAGTAGTCTACAAGTGCTCAGGTGTGCTTGCGAGTTTATGGCGAAGTTGTTGGAGCAATCTATGGTCCGGAGTGACCATGTGTTTTGATGTTTGGGCAAAGGGTTTAGGATAGGTTCACCCTTATATTTGATATGTGTATGTGAGTGTGCAGGTTTGCAGGATACACATAGACTTAGGCGGACGGCTTCGGGTCCGATGAAGGATGGCATGAGGAGACGAGTCGTGGGCTTGTATGCATTCGAGGGACAATGGACAAAACAGGAACGATAAGCCGAGGGAAGCGAACTTCGAGGCATACGCGAAGAATTGCATGAGGACGAGCCGCGGGTTCGTATGCATCAGAGGGACAAGAGTCAAAGTCGAAGAAGGCTTGAAGGCAACAAGTTGAAGCTGCAAAAGAAGAGTCAACTGAGTCGTGAGGGTCCGAGTGTGAGAGAATTGTACTCGGGAAGGAATACCGTAGGTTTAGGATTTGGGCAGTCAACTGATGCTTGGATCAATCGACTGATGAATGCCACAGAAAGATCAGTCCACTGATCAGAGGATCAGTCCATTGATCAGATGATCAGTCGACTGGTGTCGGCTAGAATTCGAACGTTGGGCTGTAACGTTCGAATCCGAGGTGGACCAGTCAACTGGTAACGGGTGTTTCAGCCTTGAGCTCTATTTAAGAGAGCTCAGGTTGGCTGGGCAAAAGTTGACGAAATAAGCTTGGGTAAAGCTTATTAGTAGTCTACCAAGCTCATGTATGTGTGCAAGTGTTGTGGCGAGGTTTCTCCACCCACAAGGAACTACACGAGCTAGCCGGAGGCTTTCCGGGGAGTCATTCACCGACGGATCGGGATTGTCCACCTTACGGGTAGTCGTGGGGTAGGAGCTTTATCTCCGAACCATGTTAAATTGGTTTGTCTTCCTTTGTATTAGTTTTAGTTTGTATTGTATTCCGTTGCGCACTAACACGTGTAGGGAGAATCGGCGACCAAAGTGGGTGAACGACTATTCACCCCCTTTAGCCATACGCATTGATTAGAACTGTCAAACGGGTCAACCCGTGGCGGGGCGGGTCGGCCCGTAGCGGGTCGGCAATTTTGCGGGGTGGGGGCGGGTCGACCTGTCATCAGGCGGTTGGGAAATCCCTAACCCAACCCAATTCAAGGCAGGTCGCGAGTTAGGCGGGCCAACCCGCGGGCCCATAAAAAATAACGAGTACAGCAAATTGTCTAATTCAAGGAACTGTAATCGTTTGGTAACAAATTGCTTTCTTGACTTGGATCAATAAATAACAGCTAAGAAACCAACAGAAACTTCACATTACATATAGATTCATCAAAGTCGTCATAGGAGTCCAGCAAGAAGTTTATTCATGTGTCAAATTCTTCTGATCCTCCTTCATCGCCTTTTTCTTCATTGATATCCTCTTCCAGAGTATTTGAATCTTGCTTAGACAATGTTGTTTTGATACTTGTATTCTCTTCGCTATCTTTATCTACATGTAAAATACACAAAGATAAAGATAATTAAAAATAAAATAACAATAAACTAATACATCAAGTAAGTCAAGAACAAAACTAAAATAAACAAAATTACCAATAGCATAACCATGTAACCAATTGCGAGTGTAAATAAGAGTTTGTACTTTTTCACGAAGGGTACAACTTCTATACTTGGTAAGCACACGAGCACCAATGGAAAAAGTTGATTCTAATGCAACAGTAGTTATAGGAATAGCTAAAACATCACATGTCATTAGTGCATGGGTAGGATACCGATGCTTTTGATTCTTCCAATGCTCCAAAATATCCAAATCTGGATAATATGCCAATTCAAGTTTTGGCTCCTCCAAATAGAGATCCAATTGAGATTTTCCAGCACTTGTAATTGTTTGACTCTCATATGCCATCATTTCCTATATTAATTGAAATAGTAGTGACAAAAAAATATAAATCAATTAGAGAATACAAGGAAGAAAATTATTAGAGTACTTACATCAAATATTCTTTTGTTCTTTCCTTTAACTCCTCCTACACTTTGTGAAAGTGTATGTCTAATAGAAGAAGATTGTGGTTGTGAAGAACTTGTCTGGTTAGTATTAGAATACTGGTCAAAAAGCTTATATAATTTTGTCTTGACAAGATCCATCTTCTTTTGGCATTTAAGAGAATCACCTTCAACCTTGAATAAAAAAACTCCAACATCGAAAGCTTTATTCGTGGATCAAGAATAGCTCCAAATGCAAGCACCATGCTATGTTGAGTCTAATACTTATCAAACTTCTCCATCATTTTTTTACACATATAACTTATCACCTCATCTTCATTAGATATGTTTTCCTTTAACAAAACTTCAATCTTCCAAACTTGCATAAAATACAGATTTGATGTAGGATAAGAAGAACCAGAGATCAAATTCGTAGTGTCATAAAATGGCTCAAGGAACTCACATATTTTCTCTCCTCTTTTCCACTCTTCACTTGAAGGACAATATTTATAATTCTTATCATTGAATTGAAGAGAAGCAAAAGCTTTTTTATATTTGATGGCACTCTCCAACATTAAATATGTTGAGTTCCAGCGAGTAGACATATCCAATCGTAAGCCAATACTAGTATCAATGTTACCAACTGCTTGTACACATTCTTCAAACTTCTTCATCCTAATCTCTGAACCTTTAACATACTTGACTGACACTCTAATTTTATTCAATGCTATAGTAGCCACTTTCAAGCCTTCTTGGACAATGAGATTCAATATATGAGCAGAACAACGAACATGAAAAAATTCACCATCACATAATAAGCTATCATGCAAATAGAGTTGCTCTTTCAAATGAACTTGCATATTATCATTACTAGATGCATTATCCAATGTCAAAGAGAAAATTTTTTTCTCAATCCCCCATTCCTTTAAATATTCAAATAATTTTGCAGCTAATTCAACTCCTGAGTGTGGAGGGGGCATATGAGAAAAACTAAGTATTTTGCTGTTCAATTTCCAGTCATTATCAACAAAATGGGCAGTCAAGCAAATATAACCCTCACTAGTGCATGCCGTCCACAAATCTGAAGTTAAACAAACTCTATTCTGAATAGTAGCCAAAACATACTTAAGCTTCTCTTTCTTCTTCAAATAGATTCGGTTAATATCGGAAACAAGAGTATTTCTAGAAATACAAGCAATATCAGGATTTATGTACTTCATCCAAGCTCTGATACCATCATACTCAACAAATGAAAATGGTAAATCATGTCTGATAATTGCACAAGCCAGTAATTCACGTGAAATCTTTTGATTTATTTTCTTAGACCTCATCTTCCCATCTTGACCAAGAATCATTTGTCCTACATCATGAAACTTTAATTTGTCGCAAATTTTAAGATGACGCCACAACGTAGAAGTTCTATATTGTTTACCCCCACACTTGTATTGTTTTTTACATCCAATACATTCAGCTTTATCTATACTATCAATCCCTTTGATTTTCTTAAAATACACCCAAATATCAGAAGTTTCTTTAGATCTTTTAGTTGACCCCTTGTCGTCCAATTCATCATCTAAAATAATAGTTTTTTTTAGAAGAAGAGCCCATTTCAAAATCAATCTGAAATAAAATAAAATAAAATTTACTTTCTGATAAATCAATCAAACACATAAAATTTCATTAACAACATAACATAAATTCAATTTTTATGTTAACCCTCCGTGGATTGCAGAACAATTCAAATGCAGAACAAATCAATCAAAAGATTCAAAACACACAAGATATGTTGAGTATCAAAATAGAGAACTATTATTACTATTGCAAAACAAATGCTAAAACATTAGAGAATAGGGAGTACTGACTACTGAGTACTACTTTCAAGTCCTTACTATTGCCAAAAAACATATGGCCTGCTGACCCTAGTCATGCAAAAAACTCCTTGTGATCTTTGACTTTTATTTTGGAATAAGTAATTACAATACTAAACAAGTTCTTAGTAGAGGCTCCTTTGGACAACAAAAGCCTTTATCCTAGATTCACTTGATTTGTATATAACTTTATCTCATTCCATTTGCTTTTCATTTACACTTACTATAAAATATTGTGTTTTCGTTTTTACAACATACACATTAACAATTGAAGAGAACAATGTGGACTGATCCAAACTATATACTAAATGAAGTGTGGTCACAGGATGACAGGAATGTAACAATATGAAAATGGTAAAAAATCAAATTTAGCATGAGAACATGACTTGAAAATTTCTCTAATAAACAAAAGAGAACTGAGTATTACTATTGCCTATTATTACTATTGCCAATCAAATTTAGCATGAGAATTGAAGAGAACAATGTGGACAGATCCAAACTATATACTCAGTGAGTAGGAACTAGGGATTGCAAGTTTAGTGGGAAATAGAAGGAAACTCGGAAAGGAAGCAAAAAAATCTAACCTTAAAGTGAAAAGCCTCACGGCGTGGACAGCTTGTCGAACTTGGAGCTTGGAGAACAGCTTGTCGAGCTTGGAGTTCCAGGGCGACGCGTCGCTGCAGGGCGCCGAGATCAACCTCACCAGCTACCCGATGCTTTACAGGCTTAAACAGGAGCTTGGCGACTGCCGAACTTGTGTTCGTTCTTCTTCATGGCCACGGGGAGGCGCTCGATGGGCGAGTGTGACTGTGCAAGGCTGCGACTGTGAGCGCAACTGCGCAAGGTAGGCGAGGCGGCGATTTAGGGAAGAGGAAGACCAAGGCACAAAGCGACGAGAAAATAGAAAGAGTAGGCTGCCTGAATGCCTTCTGGCTTCTGCCTCCTAGCCCTAGGCGGTGAATCCAGTGATAAGAGAAGCTGAGAAGGTGAATCGACATTTCGGGCCTCGGCAAAATTGCAAAAGGCGAACTGGTGGCGACTGCCGACTGGCGAGTGGCGAAGACGAAGAGTCGAAGTCTCGAAGAGCATGGGAAAGAGAAATAGCCATTCGATAGGTCGTAGCGCTTCGAATCCTTCCCTTCCCCCGCCACTGCCCTCGAACTAGGAGGAGAAGGTAATGGCGGCGCGAAGCCCGTCGACAGGCTGCTCCTTGCCTCCTTCAAATAGGTTTAAGTTTAACCCATAGAAAATGGTTTTCGCTTTTTTTTTTACATCGTGGACCGTGGAGCGGTGGAGGGAGAGTTGACTGTTGAGTTACATAGTTTATTAATCATTATAACTTATAATTACAATTATATTAAAATTTTCATTATTTTTTTATTAGCCCGCGGGCCAACCCGAGCCCGCCACAGGTTGGCCCGCCTAGACCCGCGGCCCGTGCTGGCTAACCCATTTAGGCCCGCCAGTTGATGGGTTGGAAAATTTTCAACCCAGCTCATTCAAATTTTTTGGCGGGGCGGGCCAACCCGACGGGCCTAACCCATATTGACAGCTCTAGCATCGGTCCCCAATAAGTGGTATCAGAGCCGGGGTCACTCATCTACGGACTAACAGTCGGGAGAGCAAAAGGCTAAAGGAAATGACGTTCGAAGAAATATTAGGGGACCAAATACGCCTTTCTAGCTTTGTTTCCCCTTCATGATGGGGAGCATGGCCTTGTCTTGAGGTTGTATCTATTATAATGGTTACTATTCATGAGAATTCCTCCCATGGCAACAGACCCTTGGGGTTTCCACCACGATTGATAGAGGAAGTTGGTTCTATTCCACCGGTTCCTTCGGCTCTTATTGCATTGAGGTTCTCCTAGTGTTTACCATTGGTGTTTCCCTAGTATTTTTTATTGTAACTTTTTGTATCTCTTCCTACAAAAGACATCAATTCAATGGTGTCTCTTTTCACCTACTCAAGCTCCTTTCTGTTGGCCCAGACCAAAGAATAACGCACCCAAGAACCACACCAATATGCAAGAGGAATAAAAAGAAAACGAAGAAACCGAAAGAACGAAAGAAGAACGAACGAATTTATTTTCCTGGAAGAAGCAAACTTACAAAATAACTGAGACAATTTTTCACATGCCTCTAGGACCCTTTAAATACACCACGAACAAGACTTAGTCATAACTTATCCCATTAAAATAGGAATTAAAATAGGAAGACTAATTCGCTAATTATCTCATTAAGATAGGAAAGGCTAATCCAAGACTAAGTCATAATAATTATCAAAATAAAATAAAAGAAAAGAAAATGTCTGGATTAATTTATTTTCTCACATTGCCGCCCCTAATCCAGACATGGCTGTAGATCACGGACACCGAGTAGTTGTCGCATGGCAGCTAACTTCACTCCTGGCAATGCTTTAGTTAATATATCGGCTCGTTGTTCTCCGGTATTAATGAATTCAATTACAATCTATCATTTCTCAACACATTCTCTGATAAAATGAAACCTTGTATCTATGTGCTTGCTACGACCATGGAATACCGGATTCTTCATGAGAGCTATAGCAGATTTGTTGTCAACAAACAAAGTTACCGGCTTTGGTTTTACACCGGTTAATTCGCTGGCAAGGCTCCTCAACCACAAGGCATGGCAGGCCGCAGTCGTGGCTGCCATGAACTCTGCCTCACAAGATGAAAGGGCCACTGTCTTTTGCTTCTGTGAATTCCAAGACACCAAACTTTCATTAAAATAGAAAGTCATCCCACTTGTGCTTTTCCTTCCATCAAGATCGCCGACTAAATCACTATCTGAGTAGCCGAATATATCAACTTCCTGGGGTCCCTTTATGTAAACAAGTCCATAATAGATTGTACCTTTTAAATATCTGAGAATCTGTTTGACCACCTTTTGATGCATGATTGTAGGCCTCTCCATGTATCTGCTCGCCATTCCGACAGAATATGAAAGGTCCGGCCGTGTGTGTAACAAATATCTCAAACACCCAATGATGCGCCTATACTCCGTGGCGTTAATTGGAGTCCCTTCCAAGTCTTTATGCAGCTGTGCCTTGGGTTCCATTGGATGTTTTATGGCATTGTAGTCTGCCATTTTGAACTGAGATAGAATCTTCTTGGCATAAGCTGATTGTCTAATTAAAATTTGGCTCTTCTGTTGCTCCACTTCAATCCCTAAGTAGTAAGAGAGAAGGCCCAAATCACTCATCTCAAATTCTGCCATCATTTGTTGTTTGAACTTGTTGATTTTTTCTGTGCTACTTCCTGTCATGATGAGATCGTCGACATACACTCCAACAAGTATAGTTGCTCCTCCTTCACCTCTTGTATATACTGCATGCTCTTGAGTACATTTCTTGAAACCGAGCTCTTCCAGACTCCTGTTTAGCCGTATGTTCCAAGCTCGTGGAGCTTGCCGCAGTCCATAGAGGGCTTTGGATAACTTGTACATCATATGTTTCTGATTTTGTACTTCAAATCCTTCCGGTTAGTTGACATATATTTCTTCTTCCAACTCTCCGTTAAGAAATGCTGTCTTCACATCTAGATGGTGTACCTCCCAGCTTTGATTTGCTGCAAGCGCAAGAATAACTCGAATAGTGTCAAGTCTAGCAACAGGTGCAAATACCTCTTCGAAGTCGATGCCTTGTCTTTGTACATATCCTTTAGCCACTAATCTCGCTTTATGCTTGACGACTTTCCCCGTTGAATCTTTCTTTAATTTGAATACCCACTTTAGACCGATAGGTTTGCGGCCTAATGGGAGCTCAGTTAGGGTCCAAGTCTTGTTCTTCTCAATAGATCTCAGTTCTTCCTCCATTGCTTCGTACCAGCAAGCCTCAGTTGCAGCTTCTTGATAACTTGTTGGCTCATCAGACACCACCATCATCAGCTCTTCATCAATACCAACCACTTCCTCAGTGTTGGCGTAGATATCGGCAAGGGACCTATAGCGGACTGACCCTTCATAAGAATCGGGAGTGTTTGTTACCGGAGGCAAGGTAGTTGCACGGGCGTTCGATGATGGTGTAGATGGACTCGAGTTCGATGATGGTGTAGATGGACTCGAGTTCGACGATGGAGTAGATGGACTTGATGCTCTTGTCATGGGTACCATGGTTGCTGATGATGGTATGACATTTTCCACCCCTGCCTCAACGTCTGCTGCAACAATCGCCTCGTCGCAGTAAAGCGGATCCAACATCATAAAACTCGGCAAGTTTTCTTCATTGTTAGCACCTGCATTCCATGTCCATTCAGAATTTTCTTGAAATATGACATCTCTACTTACTTGTAGCTTGCCATGGCTTGGATCAAACAAGCGATGAGCTTTGCAGCCTTCCTCGACACCCAAGTATACCATGGGTGAGCTTCTGTCGTCAAGTTTCTTCAGATGAGGGGTTGTGTTTTTCACATATGCAACACAACCGAACACTCTCAAGTGAGCAAGATTTGGCTTTCTCCCCATCCAAGCTTCAAATGGTGTACGCTCTCCTAGCGCCTTAGTTGGGAGACGGTTTAGCAGATAGACAGCATGCCTAACCGCTTCTCCCCAGAACCTTGCCGGCATATGTGTACCCTTAAGGAGAGATCTCACCATGGCCATCACGGTGCGATTACGACGCTCCACTACACCATTCTGTTGGGGTGTGTAGGGAGCCGTAAGGTGCCGCTCGATTCCTTCATTTTCATAGAATCGAATAAACTCCGTGGATAGGAACTCGCCGCCTCGATCTGTCCGGAGTGTTCTGATCTTGTACTCAGTCTTGTTCTCTGTCAGGAATTTGAACTTCTTGAATGCCTGGAATGCATCACTCTTTGCTGCCAATGCAAACACCCACATCCACCTAGTGAAATCATCCACAATTAGAATAAAATACTTGTTACCGGCAATTGTACATGGTGAGATTGGCCCGCAAATATCAACATGGAGAAGTTCTAACGGCTTCTTTGCTCTAAAGTTTGCTTGGTACGGGAACGACAATCTTGCATGCTTGGCGATCACACACACCTTGCAAAGCTTGTTCGGCTGGGACAGTAGTGGAATATCAACCGTCAATTTCTTCTCCCCCAATAGCTTCAAGTCATGGAAGTTAGCATGCCCGAGCCTTGCATGCCACAACCAAGTTGGGTCTTCTAGGCTTGCTAGGAGACATACTTGCTTGAATGTCTTCAAGGATATCTTGTACAAGCGATTTTGTGTTCACTTTACCTGCATTAAGAGCTTCCTGCTCCCATCAATCACCTTCATGGTATCTCCTTCCATGTGCACCTCGTTCCCAGTTTATGTCAATTGACCAAGATTGATGATATTACTACAAAGTTTTGGAATGTAGTATACCTCATGGAGAGCCTTCTGATCGCCGTTCTTGCATTCAAACACAACCGTCCCTTTGCCCATGATCTCTATGGTTGATCCATCGCCAAACCTCACCCTCCCGGTGATGGTTTCATTTAGTTCTTGAAACTTCTCACGATGGCACGTCATATGGTTGCTGGCACCGTTGTCAAGGTACCAGACGTCTTTATCTTCTCCTTTCTTAACGCTGTGATACATCTCTGGTAGAAACCTTTCTTCACTGAGCAGAATCGTATCTTGCAACTCTCGGCTAGCGTGAGACTCCTCGTGGGACACGCTCATCATCAGTGCTGGCTCTTCATCGGTGTCACAAGTGAGGTTAGCCTCATCATCTCGGCGCTTGCTGTAGCATTCAGACGCATAATGCCCCATTTTCTCACAATTGAAACACTTTATGTGTCTCTTGTCGCGAGTGTCACTGTTGTTGCCGCTAGTGCCTCCTGCACTGTCTTGGCGCTGCTTACCATGACCACGATCGCGCCCTCGCCCACGCCACTTGCCACGATTAGAGCCGCTGGACCCGCGCCCCTTGCCTTCTGACGGAGTGTCCACGCTGCTCCCTTTTTGTCGCTTTTGCCATTCGGCATGAGTAAGTAGGAGTTCACCTTCAGTGCCGTTGGTATTGCCGCGTAATCGTAGTGTTCATTCCTCGTACGCCTTCAGTCGCCCGATAGTCTCCTCAAATGGCATAGTCTCAAGGTCGTGGAACTGCTCAATACCAGCAACAATAGAGAAGAATTTATCAGGGACAGAATCGAGCAACTTCTTTACCAGCGAGGAATCTTCAAGCGTAGCACCAAGAGTGGAGAACTTGCTGCTCATAGCGCTGAGTTTGCCAGCAAACTCATCAATCGTCTCGGTCTCCTTCATCTGAAGGGCATCAAACTCGCTCTTCAACGTTTGTACGCGTGCCTTCTTCACCCGATCACTGCCAAGGTACCTCATCTTGAGGCTGTCCCAGACGTCTTTCGCCGTCTTCTTTGTTGCGATTTGGAGAAGAATATCTTCGGGGACACACTGCATGATGTATGCACGTGCCTTTTTGTCCTTCTTTGCATCCACCTGGGCTTCTTTCTCTGGCTCCACTGCCTCCCAGACTCCCTGGGCATCGAGAATTGCCTCTGTCTTTATTGCCCACACAGTATAATTGTGAGGACTTAGCATCGGATAGGGAAATGACACTCCGCCGTTCTCCTTCGCTACGATGCTCGACATTTTTGTGGAAGCGAGGATTCTTGGCTGCTCGATACTACTAAAGCTCTGATACCAATTGTTGGCCCAGACCAAAGAATAACGCACCCAAGAACCACACCAATATGCAAGAGGAATAAAAAGAAAACGAAGATACCGAAAGAACGAAAGAAGAACGAACGAATTTATTTTCCTGGAAGAAGCAAACTTACAAAATAACTGAGACAATTTTTCACATGCCTCTAGGACCCTTTAAATACACCACGAACAAGACTTAGTCATAACTTATCCCATTAAAATAGGAATTAAAATAGGAAGACTAATTCGCTAATTATCCCATTAAGATAGGAAAGGCTAATCAAGACTAAGTCATAATAATTATCAAAATAAAATAAAAGAAAAGAAAATATCTGGATTAATTTATTTTCTCACACTTTCTTCCGTCTCTTTGGGTAGCAGTCAGAAGGATACTCTGAGAAAAGAGACTTGAGGATCAACGAGGGTCAATCAAGAGCCGGTGTTGCCCCCTAACAGTCAAGGGACAAAGAAGAGCATAAAGAGCTCCAAAGAGAGAGAAAAATGAAAAGAAATAGTCATTGTGAGTATTCAGAAAAATCATACCTTCACCTACCTATTTGAAGGTTTATAAAGCCTCAGCTGAGGAGGATTCACGTTAGCTGCCACGCCTATCCTAGGTGGGTCGCGTGAAGACCGCACGAGCAAGAGTCATCTCTTGACCAACCACATGAGTGAATCTTCCCTCTTGCAGCAACAACCATTAGTCTATACCATCGGTTCTGTTTGGTTGTTAGTCTATGTTACTTTCTCAAGAGAATCACTGTAAAAACTGATCCGGTATAAGGAGGTTAGAGGTGAGCATCCAAAAGAGTCAGCTCAGCCTGGCTCCTCTATAGCAAGCCCTTGACGTGGCCACTAGGCCCAAAGTTAACTGGGCACCTTTGGACGGGAAATGAGGTTAATTGAGTGTAGTGGGTCTGGAAAGAACAATGGCTTGGTCGAGTTTACCGATCGACTTAATATAGTTTAGGGAAATCGCATTATCATATATAAAAGCTAAATTATAGTATTTTTAATGTACATTTGGCTAGTTACTTTTGAGGATTTCGGTTGGATTTGTAGCTGCTACCGTGCGAATTTAACTTGTTCACTTAACATTTATGTTATAATAGCTACGATTTTATATTTGCTATAACATGCTCAACCTATTTAAAATTTGCTATAACACCCAGATTTTGTTGTCAAACCAACTAACTTGCCTCCTCGCCCCCAACACCAATGTTTTTTTTTTTAATTCCATTAGAAGGAAAATGCTCTATAATGTAATGTAGTTAAAAATCAAATCATGAATATATACTTAATTAATCTATCAAACGTCTTACCTTTGTATTTGTATTATTGTCAGGGCGTGTGCTTAACTCTCTTTAGATTGAGTTCATGAGAACATCTAGGGAAAACAAAACGTTTCTCTGTCGAAATTATCCCACAAACTGCAAATTGGATCAATTTGAGAGTAATTATTCCTTCCCTATTTTATTTTGTTTAAAAAAAAACTATATTTCATTCTTTCGACAAGTTTGGCTTAACATGAACTAACTGGGTCAATTGGACAAATATAAAACTAAATATTAATTTTAAATACCTAATAGAATAAAAAGCAGTTATAACTTGTGAATTATATATCTTAATCTCGACCCTAAATTCTTACCAGTTTTATGATATAAAACAAACACAACAGTCAACGATCAAAATCGAATCTTGATAAATCATTGTCTTTGACTCTGTCATTCTTCCGAGGCATGTTGCTCTACTGTATGATCATTACGAATGAGCTAGAAGTTGACATTTGATGGAACTTGGATCTGAAGCTTACGACGCAGGCGGTCCTCAAGGTCAACCACTTCGATACGGAAGGAAAACAAACACCACATCTTTGACCGCCTCTTTTTTACATTATCTTTTTTTACTGTTCACTATTCATTAGATACGGAAATCATAATCATCTGATCTCCCATCGAATCTACCTGATTTGAAAAGTATGTTAGATTTGTAACAATTGATTTCATAATTTATCTTCGGAAACAAACGGAATGTGAGGGATATGGATAACCACTTTTTTATTACAATGATATGCATATTGACTCTTTATCTTCATTAGATATGTATCTTGAATTTGGACAAAACAGAAGTTTCAGATTCAAGATAAGTTTTAAAGAGATAATGAGACAGTGCAACAGATCTCTGATTACCCTACAGCTTTAGTCCAAACTGATCCAATTGCTACATATAGAGATATATTTAGGATCCATAATTTCTATGAGACCAAACCAAACATCCAAAAACAAGTATCAGATTGAACAAAGTGCACATCTTGCTACTGAGATGAGTACTTAATGGGTGGCTGGGGGTGGAGTGTTGAGGTCAGGGATGGTAGGGTTCGGGCTGGAGTTGGCATTGCTGTTGTTCTCGGCCAGTTTCTGCTTCAACTCGGATAACAGTGCCTGGTTCTCCTGGTTCAGCAGCTGTGCCTTCTTCTTCAACCTCTCGTTCTCCTTCATGATGTAGCAGTTCTGCAGGTACAGCTTGGTGTTCAGCCTCTCCATCAACAGACGCACTGCAAGTGGATCCAAAAAATAAGATTTTGATCTTGTTTTTTTTTAAAATTTTTTTAACAAGATGAGTGTTTGATAAAGGTGCCGGAGCATAAGAAACCTTGTGAACAACAAAAAAGACAGAAAAGGTGGCTAATGGAAACATGCACAACTGAACCTTCGAAAGTAAAAGTAAGCCACCAACATTTTTTTTAAGCTAATTCAGCTGATAATTGTAGGTGGTCGAAGGCATAAATAATGTTCAATTATGCAAGTTATCAGAGAGTGACTGACCAATTGAAGAACACAATCTCTTCGAGAAAGCTAGCTACCTTGTAGCAAGAGGATTGGCGGAGAGAAACAAGAGGGAGAGGAACGTATAGTAAGATGGCGTTTTGGGGGGAGGGGTGCGAGGCTATTTATAGAGTGACGGATGAGGACTCCATTCTGTGTTGGAGAACAGAGAGAGAGTGTGGCAGGGAGTGGCAGGCACAGGAGTCATGCATGTGGAACGTGAGCAGAGGCGAGCAAAGAGAGGAGGAAGGAGACGGCCGGAGAAGGAGAAGGTGGCGTCACGTGATGATGGCGTGGGTTTCCTGGGGATTTCAATCCAAGGAACCACTTCTACATGATGAATGATGACGATGATGTTGAGGTGGTCGGCCCAAAGATTCGCAATGATGGCCTCTTCCTCCTCTCCTCGATCCTCTTCTCATCACAATATCTATCGTCCCCCTTCTTCATCTTGTCCATTAATCTCCTCGCTACAGCTCATTTGAGCTTGGCCTTCTCGGCTGGAACAAGGCGACGCTGTCGATCGATCATTAGTTCTTGGCATTTTGTAGGCGGCGCCACTCCACAAAGCCGTTTCTGATACGCATAATCGACGTGAGCCGTCATAACAACGCATGCTGATCTCATTAAATGAATACTTCAACGAGTAGTTGGTTTAGTCTCGGGCAACATGATGGCGAGGAGTAAATGGCGGAAACAGGGGAAGTCTGACCCAAGTTCTATCAATGAATGTTCGGAGAAGGGATCGATTGCATGGCTAGCTCCAAGGGAGAGCCAATAATGAGGAGCACTCGAGTGGTGCAGACAAAAAAGCACGCCAAGTGTTCGCCCCTTGTTCAGCATGGGAGGGAGAGTTTGATGGGCATTGGGATGGATGGAGGTTTTTCTGGATTTGGCAGGGCAGCTCGGAATGGAAGGGCGGAGGAGGGGGAGATTTGCATGGTGAAAATGTGGTTAGATTTATGGGAGAATCTTATCTTGCGAGAAGGTTGGATTGCATGGCCAGAGAGCCGCAGGTGGCAATGAGTTCATGCCACTTAAAGGGCGTCCCACTCATCATGAGCAGCACAGTTACTGCGCCCAGTTTTAGATTAATTTCTATTGCTGGAGTTTAAGATGCTGATTTAGGACTGGTGGATCATGGTGTTCTTCCCGGGACCGGAGTCAAAATTCTGGAGTGGTGCAACATGGAGCAGCAGCGGCAGTTTTGAATGCCAGGGCCATCAGATGAGATGCCTAGGAGTTGATCTTTCTTGGATCCAATGAGAAGAACAGCTGACTTTAATTTAGAGCAGCAGGCAGAGACAGTCTACTATATGTATATATATTGTTTTTCTAAACGATATCGAGAAAATTAATGGAGTAGACAGGCATGATGGCAATCTGGATGGAGGTCAGCCTCAGAGCGAGACGACTGTAAAGCCCACAGATGTTGTGTTGTACCATGGCCGCAGCCTTGGGGCATGGCATCATGCATCTTTTTGCACTTCCATGTAAGCTTACATGCAACAGGTCAGTGGGCTATCCCTTTCGTCGAGATTTACTTTTCCTTGACACATGGTTTTTATTTATTTTTTAGAGTGGATTCAATTCTGAACATTTTGGGCTAACTTACTGCGGACGCTCGACGTTGGGCTATCCTTTGATGCTCTGAGATGCATTCGGCACTAGGTCAATGCATAGAAACGGAGGAATTGGATAGCCAGATAGGCGACATGTTAATCGACACCCTTGCAACTTATCTCGACGGCTGACATGGTGATACAAGATGTGATCTTTGTTCGGCAAAGAACTCAATTCGAGCCGAGTGAAAGGATCGGCTTAAAACCTCCTTAAGAATACTCGGTCCGGTGAAGGGAATTCAATTGGATCCCTTGGTTTCTCTATTTCATGCATAGCTAAGGGGAAGCAAATGTTATTGAGGACCTTTGATACTCTTGATGCCACATTTTGTCGGATTGGCTTCGGCATCGCATGCAGCTCGAGCACCAGACGACGACGAATGTGGAGATCATAATTTACAAAATCACAATCTGGATCATACGAATCTATGATCTGAATGAACCAAATCGATCCGGGATCAATTGAAATCTAATTTTGCAATGGAATCGGAGCTAGATCTATAGATCGGTGGAATCGATATGATTATAGGATTCTACCTTTTGTAAGGTCATAATTTTTAATTCGAATTAAATTATAAAATGCACAATGTATCAAATCAAAATTCATACCAAATTAATATTTATTTTTTAGTGTAATTGATAAAAGTCCAATTTTAAATTAAAAAAATATCGTTTAAAATTTTTTCGGACGATTGAAAAATTTTTATTATTAGAGTTATTTTCATGTTAAAGTTTTGAGACTATTTAAAAATTTAGTTGATATCTCTTTAGAAAATTATTTTTGATATTTGTATTCAAATCAATGAAACCAATATATGATCTTAATGATTTAGATCAATCAATCTTAATCAATTAATCAATTGGATCCTAAATTCTCAAATCGCATAAAATTACGATTTTATAACTTATGATCGGGATCCTGGGCTATCCGCATTGGCGCCCAGGGGCGGATTTAGGGGAGGCCCGGGAGGGTCACGACCTCCCAAATTTTTAATAATATTATTATTATATAGAAATTTTTATTTTTTTAGAATAATAATTTTTATTTTCTTAGTATATATATAATTTGACTCACTTATATGTTTATATTTGTAGTGAGTTTAATGGTAAGTTTAATTTTTGTTTTAGCCTATATCTAGGGTTCAAATCTATTAGATGATTAAATTTAAAAAAAATATTTTTTTATTTTTTTAAATTTTAACTAAATTTATATTATTTTTGAAAGATTAAAGAATATATTATTATAATAATTATTTTTTTATTATTATAATAATAATTATTTTGTCCTCTCGAATTTAGCCCGCACCCACAGTTTGGCTGATTGCACATGCCACTGACCATAGCCAGATGCCCAGGGTGTTAAATCATCTCCAACTATAAATACTATTTTAGTACTTCTATAACACCAATTTGATGTCACTTCAACATCAAATTTTTTTTCCACTCCAAACAAGAGATATCATTTCTTACACTAAAAAGAATATTCCTTACAATATTCTATTTTTCTATCTTATAATTTATTATTCAACATACATATTAATTTTAACATATATATTAATATGTTAAATATTTTTATTATGATCATAATTATTAATAAAATTAATATTTTTATGGTACATAATCATTAATTTTAATTATGATCGTAATATTTTATTTTTAATTAAAAAAATAAATATTAATACTTTCTTCTTAATTTTGGTGGAAATAATTTAATAGACATACTATTATTTAAAGATAATACGTAATCATTAACAATTAAGATAAAATATTTTAAATATTTTTACAAAACAGCTAATACTTCATTGAAAATACATTGCACGAAACAACTAACACTTCATTGAAAATACATTTTACAAAATAACTAACACATTTAATTAAATATAAATTTTAAGAATATATTAAATATAAATTTAACACATTGAAAATACATTTTAAGAATATTTTAAATATAAATTTAATATTATAATACATTTAATTAAATCATGCAACACTTATATAAAATATTTTAAATATAAAATTAATATTATAATATATTTAATTAAATACAAAAATAATATTATAATATATTTAATAATAAAATAACCACTTGCACCAATTTGGTGCATTGGTGCTGCACTATTCACGTGCACCAAATTGATGCCCATTATAGTGTATCCATTAAAGATAAAATGGTACCTCTCCAATATCGTTTTAGTATAATAGGGTATTGATCGGAGATGGTCTTACGTGCGCGATCCAAGACTGGACAACGACCCACGCCCTGTCGCATTCCTTGGCATTGGGCAACGACAAGCACCCGGGCCAAGCCGCTGTCGCTCAACCCAACTCATTGTCCAGACTGGGCCTAACAATTAGAAGGCTTGGTATCTGGACCGACTGCAAAATCACATACAGACAGACCCTGAGCTAGCTATGAAATCGCAATTTAACTAGTTGCGAAATTGTGGCCAAACGACCAAGTTAGCTTTGAAATTGCAGTTAGCTTGACCACAATTTCATTGCTAACTCAGAATCTTATAGACTATGTGGTAGAGTCATTACATAGTCTCAATTTTCCAACTTTGATCCTGTCGCGAAGTGAATTGGATGTCTCAACAGCTGAGTGAGCCTCCGAAAAGAGCGAGGTCTCTGAGATGGTCTAATGAGCTGAATCGCCTATGACCTGCAAGACAGAGACCGTTAGAAATCCGTCGGAAAAAGTCCCCGGCCAGGTACTCCGATTGTCAAGTCAGTACTCGACGGTGGCGATGGAAAACAATAAAACAGTATGAAATTGTACTATCGTGCGTACCTGAGAGATGTGAAGTGAGGAGGTTTATATAGCGGGGGAAGCTAACAGCTCTTGCCCTGTCTGCCACCTGCTGCCATATAGCGAGGACAAGGTGATGCATGCCCAGAGGTGGCAGGATAAAGTGGTGCATACTAGGTTAAAGAAAGGGGCACTGTCAACATAATAGTTGGCGCCTTTTGGCGTCGCTCGGCCTAACACCAGTGTAAGTGATTGCAGTACGGGGGGACGGGTTATGACAGGAAGATCAATACCCCGACGGGATATCCGTTGTTGAGACTCAGATGACTTTAGTTATACGCTGACCCCGTACAGCTTCTGGTAGTCTGGCGTCAGGGAGTGGCTATGTCTGCAGAGGTCGGTTGAGGATCTATGAGGGTGCTGACTGGGGCACTGAGTGACGAGGCCTGCTGAGGGCATATAAGGGTGCCGACCGGGGGCACTGAGGGATGAGGCCAACTGAGGGCCTATGAGGGTGTCAACTGGGGGCACCGAGGGATGAGGCCGACTGAAGGCCTGTGAGAGTGCCGACTGGGGGCACTGAGTAACATCTCCTCCGATTCGGGCTTACCCCCGGAGCATGGGTCGCCACGCGTCGGCGGGGAGCCAAACCTGGATGAGTATTAGAACATGAGCATCTGACTCGGGGTCAGACTGATACTAAGAGCGTGGGCCACCACGCGTAGGTTCAGGGATCTAAACCCGCTCAACACCTATCCGACGGGCCTTTACAACCCACTAATCATCTTTTTTCTGACTAAGCGCTAGGCTGCCGAGCCAGGCTACACGTAAGCTGCCCCGGGAATCCGGGATCAAGCTTGTTGGATAATTATATATATGAGTATCCATGTTGATGTTAATATGATATGGATATTTAAAGAGATGACATATATTAACGTCCAAACTAAAAACTAATATGGATGCCCTAAATCATAAGGCAAACAGTTGGTTTGGAGGAAATTAGTGCTTATTTGATTATTTAAAAAATAACAATAATTAAAGATCCGTTCCCTTAATCCATGCCGCCTAATTCGGTTCTTTTCCAAATTTGCCACGCCTGTGGAGTTTAGACACTTCAATTTGCCCGCCGACTCGCCTCAATTAACGTCGATTACCAGAAAGCGCGAACAAACTTAATTAGTCGCCGACACATTTATCGGCCAAAATCACGGAAAATCTGGGAAAAAAGCTAGCAAAAGACGAAGCCGAAATCAATGTTCCCGGCGCTGCATAAATCCGTGAAAGAAGGTGGCACTATAAAGGGGAAGCAAATGTGGCTTTAATAATATCACTAAGGCCGCAAAGTTGGAGCTGGTCGATCCGATCGAACTATGTTAATTAGGTGCGAAGATATAAACCGTGATAATTAATTCTTGGGCCTTTTTTTCTCCATGTTATGATAATTAGATCGGTTAATTTAACGATTTCCTTCCAGTCAATTTCATGGATATGAAGGGAAGTTCATGGAGACACATAGACAATAAATACATGGTGAGGTTGAAAATACAGATCATCATCTCCTGAAAATTGATTCTTGACTATTACGTTAGAAATATTATGCACTCACCGTATGTGCTACGCTCATAGAGTTGCTTGTTATGATACGGGCAATTTAGTTAGATGTTATGCAATGTGTTATTAATAATGAGTTTTTTTTTTGCTAAAGCTGTCATTAATAAGTAATAAGAAAAAACAAATATAGATAGTCCGGCAGAAAAATAATAAATTATCATTGAGATATTCACGATTCAATCACGAATTGAGTTAGTCAGTTACGGTATATTTATAGAGATTTTTTTCCAATAAATTATACAATCATGAGATATTAACTTTTGTACCGTCTATCGTAACATTTCACGATTCATTTTATCAATTGATGAAATATTTTTAATTTATTTAGTCAATTGATAAAAAATCGTAAAATCAGATCAATAGCCTCAAATGCCACGTTTTTATTTTTTTATTTTTAAGACATAAATGTAGACAATAAAGTCGGGAAGAAAATAGGAAAAGACAGATACTTCGTGCATGCATTAAGGGAAAAAAAAACTATAAAACTTATTTGGTTGATAATTAATGATATCATTTACTGCATAGAATAAAAATAATCGAACAGGGTTGCAATTATGTTGATATCGGAATAACTAATATAATATGTGTAAGTATAGAAAATCTATGGTAATTTTATTTTCATCATCCTAAAATGTTAAAAGTATCACAATACTCTTCAACTATTTCATTAAGATACTTATCTAATTCTGACATATTGTTATCGCCAAAAACTTTTGTCTTTTGTTTCTTATATTTCGCTATAATTGATTGTCTTTTCAAATCATCCATATTTATTGAAGCATCTTTACTACAAACTGATTCTGAAATAGAAGGAACTCATGAAGTATTACATTGAGGCTCCATTTTTTCCTTATAATTTTTGTACAAAGCAAATAAAGTGTCCTCTATCATCTTTCCCATTCTTGCACCTTTCTCATCTCCATATAATTCAATCAACATAAATTCTACAAAATCCAATTTATGACTTGGATCAAGCACCACCGCAATATAAAGCAACTTATTAATTTTCTCAGGATCTCCCCAATATTTGTCAAATTTATTTTTTATTTTAATTCCTATGGAATACCCACCAAGATCATCACTTTCTTGCCACTCCATCAAGATGGTATGAATGTAACTAATCTCATGTACAAAAGTATTGGATGTGACATACAAAGATCCAGAAACTTTTAATGTAAGCTCATAAAACACTCGTAGTAGAGATGTAAAAGGTCTAACATTAGCCCAATCAACACTTGTTGGTTTCCCATCAAAAGTCTTTAATTTTCTTTTAGGTTTACCATCTGATTCAAATATCATCTCTTCATTCTCATTCAAAATAGTATGTCATTCTGTGTATTGAAGATCTAATTTAAAACATGAATCTTGTTCATCAAACCTATCAAAAGCTTTTTCAAATTTTTGAGTTGTATTCAATATCAATAAAGTTGAGTTCCATCTGGTCGGTACATCTAAGCATAATGAGTTCTTGCTTTCAATTTTTTCAATTTCTACACATTCTTTGAACTTGCTTAATCTAAAGGGAGATTGCCTAACATATTTAATTACATTCCTAACCTTCGCCATAGATTGATTTATATCTTTTAATCCATCAGCAACAATCAAATTGATTATATGAGCTACACATCTCATATGAACATATTCTCCCTTCATAATAGTGGAATCCCAATTAATCATCTTTTTTTTGAAACTATTGATAGCAACATCATTTGAACTTGCATTATCAACTGTAATAGTGAAAATTCGATCAATTCCCCAACCTCTCAAGCAATTTTCAATGGCTAAGCTAATAGCCTCACCTTGACTTGTAATTGGACAAAAATTGAGAATTCTTTTCTGTAAATTCCAATCTGTATCAATAAAATGAGCTGTTAGACACATATAGTTGATTTTTTGAATCGATGTCCATGTATAAGTGGTCAAACAAACTCTTTGTGTTGAATCATGCAATAATTTTTTTAATTTTTCCCTTTCAACTGTATATAACTCAACACAATCACGTGCAATTGCCCATCTTAAAGAAATTCGAAACTTTGGACATACCATAGCCATAAATGTTTTAAATCCTTCTCTTTCTATACATTTGAAAGGGAGTTCATCCATTATGATCATTTTAGTTAATGCTTTTCTAGATGCATCTTGATCAAATTTCCAAGAAGTAAAACACACCTCACCTTCTATTAAACTTTGTAAAGTTAATTGTGGTTGAGTTGTTTCAACAGCAGAAGGGTGTTTTTTACATGAGGTAATATGAGATCTTAAGCTTGTCGTTCCATTCTTGTATGGATCACAAAAAAATTCTTTATCACAATATTTGCATTTCACTTTTATCTCCGATGCATCATTAGTAAACTTTATGAAATGATCCCATACTTCACTTCTTGGTTTCATTGCTTTTCTTTTCATTACCTTTCCTTTAGACTCTACAACCGTTTTTGTTCCTTCTGAAGGACCAGTTTCAGATTGTGGTATTGAACAACTATTAATAACATCCATATTCGATAAATCTCCTTGCATTGATATCAGATCAAAGATGTATAAAAACTGTTCAAAATATTGTAAGATGTGATAAAGCTGTTTAAAATATAAATAATTATAACAGAAAGATAAATATGAAACTCAACTATGACTAAGCATGATGATACATATTATCACGATTCAGGATATCTAACCACGGACCACGGTTAAATACTTGAGTTCATCAGAATTCATATGGCAGGACAATATCAATTATTAAAATTTTAAAATATTAAGTAGGAATCATAACTTCATACTTACCACTTACCAGTTAGGGCAATTGCTTGCTAGTTGCTACTGTGGTCGGATGTGGGGACTCGGCCACTCAGGAGGTGAGAACTCAAATGTCAGAGCAGTGAGCAGGAAGAATGGAGGGCTAGCTGACTGGCTGAGACCCTGAACCGAATGCTTTGCGACGGGATGAGGCACGGAGGAGAGGACCGCGATGTGGAGTCGCTCGACCACGGGAGGGAGGGCTGCAGGCGGATTAGCTGAGATACAGAGTTGTAGGCTTGTAGGCTGTAGCTACAGCAAGACGGAGACGAGAGAAGTTGCGCAGGACTGCCCGGCGGCGACAGAGTTGTAGGTGATCGGTTGTGAGAACTGAGAAGTGAGAACAGAGAAGATCAAGGCGACTGACGAGTGCGTGAACGTGAGAGGGACTGAGGGAGGACTGCGTGCGGCTGAGCGGCAGGAGGCGAGCGATGCCGGACGCCGGGAGCGTGAACGGGAGGCGAGCGACGCGAGAGGCGACTGGCGAGCGCGTGAACATGAGAGGGACTGAGGGAGCCAGGGAGGACTGCGTGCGGCTGAGCGAATTAGAGATTTTAGCTTTTTAGGTTTAGAACCAGCAGGCGGCAGCCGGTTCAAGCGTTCAGCCCCACACCGCCACACGCCCACACGACCCACTCTGCGGACTGGGTCCAGCTCCCACAGCCCACCCGAACCGAAATATTTCGATTTTTTCGGTTAAACCGAATAACAAGGTAAAAAACCGAACCCAAACCGATATAACCGAAATAATCGATTTTTTAAAACCGAATTAACCGAACTGAAATTAAAAAATCGGTTGGTTCGGTCGGTTTATTCGTTTTACCCAAATTTTTGCTCACCCCAAGTCGCAAATGTAATATTATGTAATCTACAAATATATATAACCCCCAATTCCACTCTATGTGTCACTAATTTCTCAGGCATATTACCAATCAAAAATTCACTATAAAACTCATTTTATTTTCGAAGGAAACTACAATACTTCTCTTAACATAATACTCACAAACAAAATACAGCAAAGAAAATAATAACATATTTTATGATGAGGTTGAGTATCCCGTGGTTGACATGTGGGCTGAAGAAGCTGTGTGGCTAGGTATAACGAGTTTGAACGACTCTCTCGGGAACGGGACCCCCCCCCCCCCGGCGGGTAGACACATCTCGAAGTTTAACTCAGAGGACGCACTCTCGAGATCACCTCGGGAAAGTGGATTTCCCAGGACCCCACTGGCCAGAAGACCCCGAGCTCACCTCGGGAAAGTGGATTTCCCAGGACCCAACTGGCCAGAAGACCCCAAGAACACCCAGTCTCAAGTAACGATCCCCCTTTCTTCGGATTTGCGGATAACCATCACTCCTTATCGCGGAGTCATCATAACCCATAATTGTCGCAACGGTCTAAACTTAATGACGGCGTAGCCCATTGTAAAGGTTATCTTGTAACCACAATCGGGGGGCGTGGCAATGATCGTGGAGACTCATGAGATAGTCGTCGCAGGTATAAAAGGTACACCAACCCCTCCGGTAAAGGGGTTACACATTCTCTACTACTCATACGTTTTCCTGCCTTCTACTCTTCTTCTCCATCAAGGCACTGACTTGAGCGTCAGAGTGGGTTCCACCGGACAATCTCCATCATGTTCCCCTAATGCTCGTGTTAATATCGCAGGGTGCAGAGTTTCTCCCCTAACGTCAGCATCCGCGTGGGCTGGACCTTGGTGACTGGTCGTCGACGCCAATTACTTCCGGAACAAGTTTGGCGCCATCTGTGGGAAAGCAATAAAGCACCAGAAGGAGCACCGATGGCAGGGCCGGAGGGACAATCTATTGTCCTGATGAGGGAGGAAGTAGACCAGTTGGTGGCCAACGTCATCAAAGAAGCGCTCGAACAACATCAGATCAAGCAAGCCGCCTCGCGTCGAGGGGTTTCGAGGCAAGTCAAGATCCCCAGAATCTCCACTTCGCACCACCACCACCGAAGATGTGTCTCACCACCGGTGGGGGCATGTGGCGATACCTACAGTGCACCGATGAGAGTCCCTATGGGACTTGGACAAAATTAATTCTACTGCTTCCAGTGTTCTATGACAAGAAGAATGAGGGGAGAAGGAGGAAGGACCTACGAACTTCCAGCATATCCCCTCCGCACTAGCGTTTCTCTTCGCCTTACGACAGGCTCAGCGAACCTAGCTCCGCGCTAGCATTTCTCTTCGTCTTACGACAGGCTCGTTAATCCTAGCTCCGCGCTGTTAGGATCGATCGCCTGACTAGAGGGTGTTAGTGATATGAGAGAAGTGTCCTAAGGCAATCGCCTTATGATTGTAAACATTCATTTTAATAAATGATAATTCACTATTTGAGTATACATGTTTGTGTATTTGATTGGGATCTTAAACTCATCTACCGAATGTCCGCAATACAACTCACAGCATAAGAGAATTTGTGATGGGATCACAACTAGTGATTATCTCTAAATGTGCAAATGTGAAGTATTGAAAATATCCCTAGTCGATGAATTGATAAATACGGACACTATCAATTCTGTTGAGACTAGCATGGGTTATTCTCTAATCAGCTGATTCTCACTGGCTGGCGACATTGGGATGTCCGGAGATAAACATGGATGCTAGTTAAGGGAACTAGTTCATTGGAGTGACTAGCTGTAAGACTTCATATGATTATCTATATAGATATGTCAATGAAGTTCTTACTGCGGCTTATGTGCGATGTTCCTTTGACTTGCGGTGTTCAAGTCATCTTGGTCATGGAGACTTATACTTTAACATCTTAAGCAAGCATCTCCAGGGAGGTGTGGACCCAGGATGATTGGGTATAAGCCGAAGTGCCCGAAGATGTTTGAACAGCCTACAAAGGATTCACCACTCCTTGCGAGGAGATGTATACCCAGGCCTATCGTCGGATTGTTACTCAAAGCCTCTGGCCAGAGCATATCATGTTTAGAGTGCGAGTCTCTAAAATACATAAGAGTAATTAGAAATCCAAAGGACGAGAAAGACATTACTTGGGCTAGGTGTGACGTAGTCAGTCTAGTGGGGACTGACACAAACAGACCATGTCCTGAACCAAGTGGGTATAAGATGGTGAAGGGAATGGGGCACGATTCATTAGAGCTGCTGAAGGGTTTCGGAATTCTTTCTGAGGTCAACCGTTGATCTTTCGATTAATTGGAGGTCATGATGTACTACTAGGTGCCACTCATGATCGTTCTATAATTAGTTAATTATAGACTGCCAACATAAATCGAAAGCCTATTTAGTCACACGCACTACGAGTAATCCGAGGGATTTAAAACGAGTTGAAAATTGGATTTTCCGATCAAGAGAAATAAGTCGAATCTGAATTTATCAGAGGCGCAATGGAAGCTAAAAATGGCTAAGTCTTTTGAAGGCTTATTGGGCGAATTAAATGAGTTTAATTCGCGATCGGTTCGGTTTGAATTGGCCGGCCAAAGAGGGTGTCCACCCTCTTGGTTTGGCCGGCCACTACAAAGGGGATAAACCAATTTATTTGGTTTAATTAATAAAATAAATATAGCACGATTTATTTTATAAATTATGGATAAATAAATTTGTATAAAGAAATTTATATAAATAAATTTATAGAAATTTATTCTTTTTATGGAAATTAAAATGATCCATGGAATGGTTTATTTTAATTTTATAAAATCAATTATGAATTGATTTTTTCATAATAAAAAAGTTTATAAATTTCTTATAAAATTTATTCCATAATAAAAGGAGAAGAAGTATTTGTTTTATTATAAAGTAAGTTATAATAAAACTTGGTTTAAACGGAATAATTCATAAGAGAATTTATAGGATAAATTTGTTATGAAAATTCCGTTAAGAGGGAGACTTGGCAAGGGAGATGCTACTATATAAAGGAACCAAAGGCAAGCCCTTAATTCTAATCAATTAATCAAGAGATTAATTGCTCTCTCTCTCTCTACACCTCTCTCTCTCTAGGGCCGGCTCTCTCTCCTCCCCTAGGGCCGGCGCAACTCCCAAGGTGGGTGTGAGCTTCATCCACCAAGACGACCTCGGAGAAGAAGAAGCGGATCACATCTCCTTCCTTCTCGGAATTTAGATTCCGTCTCTTGGTGGTTAGTTTCCTATCTTTTCTCTTGTTGTTCTAGTTGTGCCTTTAGAGAATCTAGTAGTTCTCGTCGGCACAAAACTCGTGACTTTGCAAAGTCATCCCGAAGAGAACTCGGCGTGGACGCGAATAGAGGCGAAGCTTCCAAGGGACGCTACGGTTGGATCTCGTCCCTTACTTCGAGTTACGGGAGGTACTTGGTAAATTAGTTTACTTTTCCGCAAAGTTTTATTTTATGATCATGTCCACACACCATAAGGTTGCATGCTAGATACGTGGTTAGAATAATTTGAGAAATTATTTTATGCTAATTCTTCCGCTGCACGTAAAAATTTAGAATTTTACGAACCCGTATCCTTGTCAACATGCACCCGGTCCCAACAGAGGGGTGAATGGCTCGATCACCCCAATTCGCGATTCTTCCTAAAATGTTAGCACGAGTGGAAACTTAACAATTCAAATAACAATGCTAACATAATACCGTTTTACGTAGTTCGGAGATTTCTTGCTCCTATTCCATGACGTGTCCTTGAGGTGGACGATCCCTTGACCCTTCGGTGGATCACGCCCCGGCAATCTCCGGCTAAGTCTTTCTCCTTCTCGGTAGAGAATAACCTATCACAATATCTCTTCCTCCTTACAAGATGAATCTAGAGTTTGAGGATGATGATGAGCACAAAAGAGAAGATCTTACAGTGAAGAGCTAATCTTCTCTTAGCCTTAAGCTATTACTTAACTAGTGGAGATGGTTGTTTAAACAAACAACCCAGCTTGCCACCAAGGGCAGTCGACTGGTCCCCAGCCAATCGCTAGCCAACGGCTAGCCCAACGACTAGTTTTTTGAACTGATCAGTCGACTGGTCCTGGACCAGTCGATTGATCTTTCTGTGAATTCGAGTTCTGCACTGGCAGTCGACTGATCAACCACCAGTCGACTGCCCAGCTTACACTTGCACTCACACTCATTTCGAAGATCATCCTTCGCATATGCCTTGAAGTTCACTCCCTTGGCTTGCCCCTTGAAGTTCTCTTCCTCGGCTGTCGTCTCTCAGATGCGCACACAAGCCCTTGTCTTGCCTCCATGTCATTCTTCACGTATGCCCTTGAAGTCTACTTCCCCAACTTGTCCTTGGAGTTCTCTTCCTTCGGCTCTCGTCCCTCGGGTGCGTACCCCATGTGTGATTCACCAAGTCCTGCAAGACTCAACCACACATATCAAACCAACATGACAACCTAACTTAATCATATTGACCCACATACATCAAAATCATGATCCACTTGATCACACTTGGGTCGATTGCCCTAATAATCTCTCCCTTTTTGATGTGTGACAATATGTTTAAGTTAGTCATAATAATAACAATTGAAAATTAACGACACAGTAAATTAATAAACATAAACACGCATTCTCCCCTTTAACCTATGGCTTCCACATAATTTTCAATCTTCCTCAAGTTAAGTTACAAAACTAACTTAAACCTCCCAATTCTCCCCTTTTGACATCATCAAAAGGATTGTCCAAGGCAACAACACCCATTTGCATCAAATAAAGATACTTTTCTCCTTCTTAAAAAATCCAAGAAATCAGAAACCAGAAGTACCAGTCGACTAAGACAAGTATCAGTTAACTGGTGCCTTCCCACTGCCATTTCACAGAAGGATCAGTCGACTGCCCTCAGGGGCAATCAACTGATACTCTTCAGTCTGAATATTACAGTTTTTGGGCCGAAATTCAGAAATGCACCATTAATTCCACAAAATTTGATAAATTATGAAATTTTACAAATATGTTTCTTATGGTGTATTCTAACATAGAAAAATATATGTTCATGAAAAATCCAAACATATTTGACTTTTTGATTAAAATTCAAAACCTTTGAAAACCTCCAATTTTGTATCAAACTTTTATCCTAGTTTTGAAACCATGTGTTTTGCAAACCTCTGTCATAACACATAAAACACAGAAATATTTTCAAATTATTTGAAATGTCCAACTATGATCTTTGGGCAAAATGTCCACTAATTAAACATTTACTTTCCCAATAGTTGGTCTATTATTACTAATGTAATACATTCAATAAGCTATCAAAATGTCACAAGTATAAGTAAGTTATTTGTATCATCCTAACATTTCATACGCATGAATATACTCATAAAGCAAGGAAATATGAGATGTGTTAAAGGTAATTTAGCTCATTTTATCAAGAATTTCTACTATGGGCTACATACTCCCCCTTAATACCTCAAATCAACCAAATTTCAAACATTTGAAATTCTAACACTATGGCTGACTTACCCCAAATCCTTTAATCCTTGAGGATTGACTTTGGTTCCCAATAGAAATGTTTCCTAATTGGGTTAGCCAAGTACTCCTTGGGGATCTATTTCTTACTTAGGGTTTTGGTATTTGCTTGCCCTCTAGCAAGTAGACAATGGTAGGTTTTTCCATTTCTAGACTTCCCAAAGCCTAATTCCTCTTTCTTAAAGCTTGCTCTTTGACTCTCAATGATCATATCTAGTGTCTTTGAGCCAACTTCAAATTTCCTAAGGGCTTTGATAAGGCTATCTGTCTTTTCCCTTAAATCCTTATTTTCTTTTTCTAAACCTAAGTCATTTGAAACGGAAGAAGAAATATGCACATCATCCTTAATTTCTATGGATGCTAATTTCTTCTTTAACATGCACATCTCATTTTTCAAATACTTAATTTTCTTTCTAGTATCAACCAAATCATCATTAGTACTAGAAATTATTTTTACAAGAGTAGAAATGGGTAAGTTGTATACCTCACTTACCGAGACGTCTGATTCCGAAGTTGAGTTTTCCCCTTTACTTGAGCTCCCTTCATCTTCACTTGAGCTCTTTTCTTCTTCAAATTCGGATGATATGGAGGCAATGTCGTTAATTCTTATTAGTGTGAAATGGGATACATAATGTTCCTCCTCCTCCGATGAGGATGAATCATCCCATATAGCCTTCAAGTTTTGCACTTTCTTCTCCTTCTCTTTTGATTTCTTCTTTTCTTCTTTCTTCTTTCCTTCCTTCTTTTTCAAGAGAGGACACTCATCTCTTGGTTCAAATCAGGAATGATTTGGAGTTGATTTGATAAAATTATAGTCGAATTAAATTGATATAAGTATCACAGATAATTTTGATGTCGATCAATTGAGTTAAGTTAGGTCATATTTATATTTGATGTCTTGTATCTAAATTTTGATGTTGATTAATTTACACTAAAATTTAAAATTTTCGAAAATCATTTTTTTAGTGGAAAATTATCTCTCCTAATCGAAAATTCTGACTGATGATAAGTCAGTGATAATGGTCCTTCTACGGTAAAAATTAGAAAAATAATTGGAAATTGGCATTGACAAGTCTTGATTAAGCAATGAGGCGGTTTTGATGGGCCAAGGACAGTGCGTATGGTGACATGGTCCCATGGATGGATCGATGGCGTTGCCAAAAGTAATCGATTCTCGCATTTTGACCGATCATTGACTTCGGCTTGTTGATATTTATCGGTTTTTAACATTTCTATTTTGGAGGGATTTTGGACCGATTCCTAACCTCCTCCTCAAGCAAAATTCACCTTTAATTATGTTGTTTAAATGATAACATTTTTTTTAAATATTATGTAATGTTTTTAAAAAATTTATTCAAACTTTAGAAAAGTGTTAAAGTGATCAGTTTCTTTTTAAAGTTAAAGTGTATTAAAAATTAAATCAACATTATAACTTTGTTCGGCTTTCAGAAAAGTGTTAGAGTAGGATAGAATATCGATAGGAATGATATTCACGGTAGAGAAGTGGCAGCAGACAATGACGCCGATGAAAGTCAACCAGATGAAGACGATTAATGAGTCCCAACTCAAGTCCCCGAAATGACCTCCCAAGTTCCCAACTCGGGCTCAGGTCTCCCGAGTTCCTAACTCGGGCTCAGATCTGTCGATCAACTTTCCCGAAACATTGTGTTCTTTGTGTGTAACCCAATAGGTTCTCGTGACGTTGACAATGCGCCTAAACACTTTAGACACATAAACAATGAGCGGCATCTAGCAATGCATCATTGCTACCCAAGTAACAAGAAAAGTCGAGATCCGACTAAACCTCCGTGACTATGATAGTGTATGACCGTGTCCTTCTATCCTTGATATCTAAATTGACCAATGTGGCATAGGTCGTGTCATCCTCAATCAATCTTGTGTTTCTTGATCCCCGAGTAGACTCACTCAAACAAATGAGCTCAATATCTCATATTGACTCATTTGAGCATGACCATACGTTTCAGTAGTCCTACTCAATCAAGGGGCCCACAGATATCACTCCCGTCATATGGGAGGGATAGATCTCATCTATATCACTAACATCCCTCCGCATAATTCGTTACATATCCAGTGATCACATTTATAGTCCACCATGTTACGGGTGACGTTTGACGATACCAAAGTACATAACTCCTTATGTAGGGAACCGTAGTGACTTCAGGTCTAAGGACTATTCATACCAATAGTCACATGAGAGGGTCTATGACACTCATATAACAGTCTATGACACTCATATGACAATCTATGAAACTTTCTCATGGCGGGTCATTCAGTACACATTCTCCAATGTATACCCATTTGTCAACTTGATATCACATATCCATGACTTGTGAGCTCAAGTCATCAGTTGACATACATGCTAGTCTCCATGCATCAATATTGTCCCTGAATAATTGATGCTTGACTAGGAATAATTTAGTATAGTGTTCTCTACATTATCTCACTATCGATTCAACCAATCGATATAATATAGATAAGAACCTACTACACAAGGACATTATTATACTTAGTCATTCGGCACAGAATACAAAGTAAGTATAATAATCAAACATACCTTTATTAATGATAGAATATGATACAAAATACCCTAGTTAATCATCACATAATTAATTTTAGGGCTCCTACTAACATAATATTGATAGACTATCAATATAAATTAAAAAATATTCATAATAAATAGTCTAGAGCTTCAGCATCTCATTGCTATACTCTCTTTTTTTTTTAAAAAAAAAAGATCGATCAATAAAAAAATATATAGATCACGTAACACTGACGAGTGTAAGTACTCAATTGTAAATGTCAAATTTTAGATCGATCAATAAAAGATATATTTATTAATTATAAGTTCGAATAATTTCAGTAGGATTAAGAAGGTAATCTTATTATTTTAGTTAAATAGAATGAGAATAATAAATTGATAAGTCAATAATTGATTAAGTCGAAATTAATTTATTAGAGTTTAATCTAATTAGATTTGAAAAGGTCCTTTGGTGGTTGGAGCGAGGACGCAGATAAATTATAAGAATAACAATTTTTTAAAATTATTGTAAAAATAAAATATATTGATTAATATTAATCAAAGAAAATTTATAATTGTGTTAATCATAATATTATTGGAGCGTATATGTATGATTTGATTAATCAATAATAATAAAAATATAATTATTGTATATTATCATCTGCAATAATTATACCAAATTCATTATATTATAAGGTGTCTACACACTTACATTGTATCATAAAATTAAGTCATGAGAGAACATTTTTTTAAAAAAAAAATTAAGAGCGTCTGATTTATAAATATTTTATTTTTATTTTCTAAAAAATTAAAAATATTGTTTAGTTGACTTTTTATATTTATTTTTTAGAATAGGAAATATTATTTTATGAGAAAATAAAGAATATTTAAAAATTAATTTTTAAAAAAGAGAAAAATATGATTTAAAAAAATTATAAATCAAACACTCATTTAAAACTTAAATCGAGCAATACATTTTGTTCATATTTTTTTAAATTTATATCAAATATTTAATTTACATCCATTAATTTTAAAATCATCAAATGATTGATATCATATTATAAATTTTTTTCATTGACTACAATAATAAATTTGAAAATGTTCATAATAGGCAACGTATCAATCAATCTCGCAGTATTCTCAGCTCCTATTAGTTTCTTTTATTTAATTTAAATTATTATGATTTAATTCTCGAGAAAAATCTAAAATATTCAATCTGAAATCCCTCAAAGCTTTAAAAGAGCTAAATTTATATTTAAAAAATTTATTCCAAACATTTCAACCAATTCTATGGAAAATCTAAGAGTCATGTTAAATTTAACATAGATCTAAGCTGCCCTTGATAAAGTACTTAACTCTAATAACGAAAACAATTAGTGCTGAAATGTAAAAAGCTGATGGAGATGGAGTTACTAGTGACTGTCAGGTAAGTAACCAGGTATGAGGTAAACCAAAAACAAGACGCATTTTCCTTTTTATTAAAAAACCCACTATTTAATTTTTTTTTCCTAGCGACGGGGCGTTTATTTAAAGGCAATGCTCAGAACCCTCGTGGCCATGCCGGGTTTCTCTCCCTCCTCCCCTCTCCTGCTCCACTCTTCCTTCCCTCCGCCGCCGATCCCTGAGCTCACATTGCCCTCGGAGGGGGACGAGAGGGAGGGACAAGGCGGTGATTCGACTGGGCAACCAGTTTTCTGCTATTTTTTTGTTTGTTTTTTGTTTTCCATTGTAGTTGGCTGGATCTGGTGAGCGTTGCTTCCTCTTCTGCTTGCTCTGTTGGTTTTGGTGGGTTTGGGGCAGAAAAGAGGCCTTTGTTGTTCATTGCCAGTGTGTGGAGCAGGTGATAGAGAGTGCGTGAGAATTTTTCACCTGAACAACGTCTTCGTGCTCCCTCTCCGGTCCTTTTGTTACATTTGTTTGACATCTGCTTCCGGGAGGAAATGGATAGGGTTTCCTCGGTGGCGATGTATCCAGGGGCGATTCAGGCGAGGGGGCAGATGGGGTTGGTGTGGCAGCAGGTGAAGGCGCCGGTGATTGTGCCGGTGCTGCAGCTTGCGGTGTACCTCTGCCTGGCTCTGTCGGTGCTACTCTTCGTCGAGAAGGTCTACATGGCCATCGTGATCACCGGCGTCCGGCTCCTTGGACGCCGCCCGGAATCGAGATACAAGTGGGAACCGATGGGCGAAGATGCCGAGCTCGGCACGTCCGCCTACCCCATGGTGCTCATTCAGATCCCAATGTACAACGAGAAAGAGGTCCGCTGTCGATCGATCGCATCAACAAGTCTTCGTTTGTTTTCTTTCCTTGACTCGCGCGTTTCAAATTTATTGAATTTTCAGGTGTATCAGCTCTCGATCGGAGCGGCTTGCGGGCTCTCGTGGCCTTCGGACCGCATCATCATCCAAGTGCTCGACGATTCCACCGACGAATCCATCAAGGTAGCAGATCAAATCGATTCTTTGACTTTTTCTTTTGATCTTTCTAAAATATGTCCAAATTCCCCCAAATAAGTTTTTTAAAAACTCTTCTTCAATAATACCTGAAGATAACTAAATGATATGTGCAATTTTGGGAGCTCCCTACAAAGATCACAGCTTTGGCAATTGGAGTGGACTTGAAGTCAGAGCTAATCATTGTTCTGTGGCGGAAATGGCAGGAGCTGGTTCAGATAGAGTGCCGGAAGTGGGCGAGCAAGGGAGTGAATATCAAATACGCGATCCGGGAAGACAGGGTGGGGTACAAGGCTGGCGCGCTCAAGCAGGGTCTCAAGCACCACTACGTGAAGGATTGCGAGTATGTCACCATCTTCGACGCCGACTTCCAGCCGGAGCCCGACTTCCTCCTCCGAACCATCCCCTTTCTCACCCACAACCCTCAGATCGCCCTCGTCCAAGGCCGCTGGACCTTCGGTACACTTCACACCCAATGCTTCCTTTTCTTTACTTATCTTTCTTTTCCAAAAATAAAGACATTACTAGCACTAATAAAACCTTCAAGAGATATATATAATGGCGACAGCTAGTGAGTCAGCTAGATAAAGACGAAACCCATTTATGAACTGAGATTTACAATATATAGATTATTATAGATTTTATTTGTCTCTTTTTCATGTTCTGTAAAAATTAATAGATTGGACGATCGAGAGCATACGTTGTTTAAATGTTATTTATGCTTAAGGACCTCTGAAATCTAGATGATGATTCATGGATGTGTCCAGGACCACCATTAATGCGTAATTATGATTCACATAATGGCAATATACAACCGTACAAACACATGATCTAACTTTATAGTAGATCATGAGTCCCACATTATTGACTGTGTTTATTGACCCTATTCCTCTTCTTTCTTTTAACTTTATGTTGATGGATACTAACCATGTCAAGCTCCCATATCATTGTCATTGTCATGTGATCTAAAACTCATATTCCAAATGGTTATGATTACATAAGCTTTTGTTCTGATTTTGGAATTTCTATTATTTTAATATTCATTTGTTCACTTGTTCAGATTCAGAGATTTTATATATCTAAAGAAGATCCCTAATGTTGGAAAATACGCAAATGATATTTTTTGGAGCAAAAATATCTTATAGTGTTCACGAAAGAATTTGAATGATTGAAAAATAAATTAAACTTTAGGATGCTCATTAAATTTTATAAGGAATTTTTTTTAAAATTATTAGAAATATAAATCAATTAATTATTTTGTGAAATAAGTTGATGGAATGAAATTTGCTAAATTGAATTTGTTTTGTTTCATAAAACCCATTAAACTCGATAGGTGTTTGTTTTTAGTATTATTATTATAAAAATGAATTATTTAAAAAAAAACAAGAACATTTCATTTTATCAAATTGATGAACTGAAATAATGTACCTTTTTTTTAAAAAAAAAGCATGCCCATTTAATTTATAAGTACATTTCTTAAATTTAGAAAAAAAAATTGGTAAACATAGTTGATCTTTTCTTCATCAAGTTGTTTGGTGAAATAATTTGATGGACTAAATTAGAAACATATTTAATTAACTTTATCATTTTAAAAACTACAGAGTAGGTTTATCTAATGGTATATATTTTGATTCAGAACATTGAGAACAACTTGATTTAAATATTTTAGACCAGTGTTGTTTGACTTGAATATTTTTCAATATTAGAGATATTGAGATTTTTTTTTCAAAGATATTTGGATAATTACTTGTGATTATCCCACTCGCCCAAAATAGACATAGATTTCATGAAACTGCAGTTCCTGATCTGAAACATAAGATTAGATCAAATAAATTACACTTGAAAGTGAAGAACAACTACGGTTAACATTATTTTGGAAGGAAGGTAGACGATCCTAGTGCTGTCATGTACTGGCAGTCTGGCACACACCACATGCCTGGCATGAGGAGCTCGTGATTATAAATTCCTCTTGTTTTCTCTCACATAATTATATGTTTGCAAGTGTGAGAGAGTTAAGAAAAACAAGTAAATAAAAAAACACTTATTACAGGGAGATTCTAGGAGAAAAAGGTCCAACAAGTCTTATCACACTTTGGTACTACCGATCTCTTTACCCTCACTGTTCTTGCTGCTTTTCCCATGTGCATACCCATTTGCATCCCATCTAACTGTTTGTCTCCACATCCATTTTTTTTCATGTCCACCGACACTGCAATTTACTGCATTCTTATTTTGTTTCTTTCTTATTTATCTTATCTAGACTGCGCAAGCAAGGTATCTTGTCGGCTCAAATGATGAATCATATTTGTCCAAAAAGCCAGTTAAATAATTTTTGGAAGTTGTTTTTTGCTTCCATCCTTGAATGCAATGAATTGACTGCAGTGAATGCGGACGAAAATATGATGACCAGGATGCAGGAGATGTCTTTGGACTATCACTTCTTTGTTGAGCAGCAAGTGGGATCCTCCACCTGTGCCTTTTTCGGCTTCAATGGTTAGTTCTAAATGCACCTCAGAAGTATTTAACCAGTGAAATAAGCTAAGAGATTATGCTCATGAATGGATGCTTGTCAAAGGAACTGCTGGGGTGTGGCGGATTTCAGCTATCAATGAGGCTGGAGGTTGGAAGGATAGGACCACTGTGGAGGACATGGATTTGTCTGTTCGTGCAAGCCTCAAGGGCTGGAAATATATCTTCCTCAAAGACCTCGAGGTACACACACTAATTGAGATTAGTAATCATTCATGAGTTGAATCAGAAGTTTCAAAATTAGTTCAACAAAACTGCGAATATGGAACTATTAATTAGAAAGCCCCGCTGCTACCTTAAATGTTGATTTGACTAGCTAGTTTCATTCTTTAGCTGGTGCATGTTGAAACAAAAAAATGGTGAAGATATCCTTTGTCAAAGGAAAGAGATTATTGTTAGAAATTGATTTTTCTTAATTAATTGATTGAATTAAAATATTGGCGGTCTATTTTATAAATAGACCATCATAAATTACTAACGGCACCATACCGATGCACCACAGGTTAGAGCCACTGATTAATTTCAATTTGATATATTACTATATCAAACTATATATGTACTTTCTTTTATATTACGTCATAATCCCTATAAAATAAGGCATTATGTACGAAAAAAAATGATTGAAGGAGGATTATTTCTCTCCAAATTACCTTGTTTTATGGTAATAACATATCTTTCTCTAATCCTCTTAAGAGCTAGTAGGAGAGGTTACGACCTCCTCTCTCCTGTAACCTATCATTCTTCATTCTAGCTTTCCTCTCTTCCAACTTCTTCACCCTTTAGATCATTGTTCCTAGACACCACACCACCAAAGTTGAGATCCTCTTGAATTAGATACTCATTGACGATTGCTTCCTCAGATCTCTCCAATCTAACTAACTCATCTATGCTCTTACATCTTGATTCCCATATTTCATTAATAAGTTCCAATAACATGCTATGTTGGCCACAATAGCCACAAATATAAAGGTATATTGTCATATCTCTCAAGTTGAAGAATCTTGTTAGCCGCACCATTCATCCTATTATTTTGGCCACGAAACACATATATCATCTATGGACCATGTGGGTCTTCCTATCTAGCATCAAGGATAAACTGAAAATCTTAGACATGTAGATTTCCCACTATGCCAAAGTTCATGTCAACTTGGGTTAGCACATGCCATAGGATCTGGCTTCAGTAATCCAAAACATTTGCTCACCTGATAACTTTTTTTGTTTTGATGCTACAGGAAAGAGATTATTAATTATTTTCCTAACGATATGCACTGATTGAATTTTGATTCATCTCTGATTATTTCCTTATCCACCTTCGATATTTTTTAGGCTTCGCAATGCTTATTTTCATTTGGTATATTTCCATATTCATTTTTTCTTTTATTTTATGTCACAATCTATATATTATAGGGTATTTTGTATACAAAAAGAATATTGAATGAAGAATTATTTCTCCCCAAATCATCTTGTTTTACACTATTCGTATAATAAAATGATGGTGAAGTAATTTGATGAGTTCTTAATTCATTTCACGCTTCTTATTATATATGTGTTCAGGTCAAAAGTGAACTACCAAGTACTTTCAAGGCCTTCCGACATCAGCAACACAGATGGTCTTGTGGCCCTGCAAATTTGTTCAGGAAAATGGTAATGGAGATCTCCAAAAACAAGGTTAGTCACATTAGGATATTACTCTTTTTTAACATAAAAATTAAATATCTGATGAAAACTTTTCTGTGTAAATACAGAAAGTGACTATCTGGACAAAAATATATGTTATATACAGTTTTTTCTTCATCAGAAAGATTGTAGGTCATATTGTGACCTTCATATTTTACTGCATCGTAATCCCGATGACAGTCTTTGTTCCTGAAGTACAAATACCAAAGTGGGGTTTAGTGTACATTCCGTCGGTCATTACACTGCTGAATTCAGTTGGAACACCAAGGTATGAGAACTATAAACAATCTTTAACTTCAGATTTGCTTGTATGCCAATGCCATCACTACCTATTTGTTTATCGAAGGATCCAACAATTAATGTCTAGAACAACCTGTTATGTTTGATGACAAAACTTCCAAATCAACAAATGAAAACACAATATATCTTCTCTTTGACTAAATCTTAAATATAAGCCCTTTGATCCAATGTTGTACTGTAGGTCTTTTCACTTGCTGATGTTCTGGGTCCTTTTCGAGAATGTCATGTCTCTGCATAGAACAAAAGCAACCTTAAGTGGCTTGTTGGAAGCAGGGGGAAGGGTCAACGAGTGGGTGGTCACTGAGAAGCTAGGGGATATCATGAAGACAAAATCTAAAGGAGCTAGGAAGTCGAGACTAAGACTCGGTGACAGGTATTCGGAATTCATCTATTACATTTAGGGATATGCTTGCCTTGTTAAATTCAAAGTGTTAGTCTTAGAGGCAAATTTTAAGGAAATAATATTCGATCGAAATGCTCCTTTTCCTGTCCTGAAAAATAGGTTACATCTGATGGAGCTCTTTACTGGAGTCTACCTCTTCTTCTGTGGTTGCTACGATCTTTCCTACGGGAAGAACCATTACTACATCTACCTTTATCTTCAAGCAATCACTTTCGCAATCGTTGGATTTGGTTATGTTGGCACTTTTGTGCCACAATCCTAAGATCGATACACTGCCGACTGCATTCATACAATGAAACAAAATCATACCTTGTACCTGGGCATGCTTTAGTTTTAGTAACTGTGGAGACCATTCAAGAAAAGAACCAAGTCTGCATCAACGACGGCAGACCTCTACCCAATGTGAGTCTAGAAGGCAGTCCTCTGATAGGATCCTTGTGTGAACAAGGATTGAGTAAATGGTCTAACAAAGTGTCACAATGGAACAACCTTGAGTATCAACGGCGGAAGTAGAGAGAGCAGATTTAGCTTAGTGATGTGTGGAAGCCAGATGTTCTAGATCAATTATAATTATTAAATTTGTCTTTATATTCTTTCGCAGTGTTGTGCTAAAAAAAGGAAAACAAAAAACAATAAAATTAAGTTGAGAAATCAGTTGATAAACTTTAGGTACTATATTGTTACTCTATCGCTTAAATATGCAGATACTGTAATGAAAAAAATGTATTGCAAGATGCCATTTTAGTATTCTCCCATTTTGATGTGCACGCCTTTGTAATGATCATGAGTATGGTGTGCTATTAATGAGTGGGTGTTGCCATCGAGGTTTGAGAGTCAAAATCTGACAAAATCAATGTGTTTATTTTTTCCACACGTTAGCCACAATATCCGAGTTAATAATTTTCATAATTTATCTCTTCCGTATTAATCTTAAGACAGATTTACAGAGATGTTAAAAACGAATGAATCATTTTTTGTAACGAATGAATCATTTTTTGTCACGATGAGCTAAACCGCCTATAGCTTCATCCAAATGAGTATCCTATTGCTTCGATTGTGCATATTTTGTAATCCCGAAAATTTTCTATTGGAGGAGAGTTGTAAATGTGTTAAGTTTTGTATAATTTAAATTTGTTTAATAAACTAATCTGAGTCAAATTGAAATTAAAATGAATAATGTTTCAAAATCAAAATCAAAATGAATAAAGTTATTGGAACGATTATTCAATTTTAACTTAATTTCTTTTTTATAAATTATAATTTTGTTCAAATTTGACTTAAGATTGGGTAGTCTAATAAAACTTATAATATTGGCCAAAATTTCTGAAATTATTTTACTGGTAGATAAAATTTTTCATTGAATTGATATTTTCAAAATTAGTAGGATCGTATTCATTAATTATTATTATTATTATTAATTAATAATTAATTAATTGGCATGTCCGCCCAGGGCCTGGGCTGCATGGGCATGTCCGCCCTGTACGGTCCGCCGAAGCCCGAGCCCGATATGGTCTCCCTGATCCACCACGCCGTCGCCTCCGGCGTCACCTTCTTCGACTCCTCCGACGTCTACGGCCCCTTCACCAACGAGGCCCTCCTCGGCAAGGTATAATAATTAACTAATTTGGTAGGTTCGCTTCCTGTTGAGGGAAGATAATCGAAGGGCGATTTGGTCGATGGTTAGGCTTTTCAAGGGGGAGTGAGGAAGAAGGTGGAGGTGGCCACCAAGTTCGGCTACCACATCGTCGACGCGCGCGGCGGACTTCGAGATCCGCGGGCGATCCAGCGTACGTGAGGGCGTCCTGAGAAGGCAGCTTGAAGCGGCTGAATATCGACTGCGTCCATCTCTACTACCAACACCGAGTCGACATTCGGGTCCCCATCGAGGTGACGGTGAGTGAGTTGCAACACTCATTCTTCATTGGGCAAAGATCCCTGTCACTCTTGTCGTGTGCATTTTTAATCTCCTTATATTATTATTTTTCATCTAAATATTTTTTTAATCTAAATTTTGTATGTACTTTGTAATAATTATAATATATATTTTAATTTATATATGATATAATAATTATAATTATGAAATCATAATAACTACAATGCAGATTCAATCATGTCACTTATCATTGAATGCGCTTTGTAACAGTTATTGTCTCTGCAGTGCACCCCATCACTGCGGTGCAGCTCGAGTGGTCTCTCTGGTCAAGAGACGTAGAACAAGACATAATTCCTACTTGCAGGTCAAAACCTTGCCATTTAATTAACTTCATCTACTTCTACATTTACATTTCATTTCATTTCACTCCATTCATCTTTGAACTGATTTTTCGGTTGTTAATTTTACTGAATTCCGCAGGGAACTTGGTCGCATATAGTCATTTGGGAAGAGGGTTTTTCTCTTCGGGACCGAAAATAGTCGAAACACAAACCGATTATGGTTTTTGTAAGGTAGAGATGATTAGCTAAATTGCTTTTCACTATCTAATTTAATTTGTTGAGCAAAGTCACCACTAACATTATAAGTCGGCCGATCGATGGATCAGATGGTGCCTAGATTTCAGCCGGAGACCTTGGCTCAAAATGGACTAATATTTGAGGGTGCGAGTGAAATGGCTAAGAGGAAAGGGTGCACCACTTCGCAATTAGCCTTGGCTTGGGTCCATTACCAGGGGCCTGATGTTTGTCCCATCCCCGGCACTACCAAGATCTAGAATTTCAATCAAAATATTGGAGCTTTGTCGGTAGAGCTTACTGGTGAAGAAATGGTCGAGGTTGAGTCCTTTGCATTGGCAGATGCCGTGAAGGGTGATCGGTATCCGACCACCTCGGACACATGGATGGAATCGGAGACCCCTCCTTTGTCTTCATGGAAGGGCCCAATAATGTAACAAAGAAAAACTCAACTCCTATAGAATAAAAGAGCTAGCTTGTCATTGGTGTTTCGCTATCAACACGTCTAGATTGAATAAAAGAACCTTAATTCCTTGGAGTATTGGAGCTCTAATCACATTTATTATTTTAATTTGATGGAGTGATAAAAGATCAATTTGCATTTTCTCACAATCCTTTAATATCAAAGAGACAACACAATAACATATGTGTTCTCATTCATTTTATAAAAGAGACAACCATCTACGATTCACCAAAAATAACCACAAAAACCTAAATACATACTCTCGGTGATTGTTCAAGTTCAAAAGAGGTTTTGTTACGACAACAAACATAACTCGAAAAACCTATTTGTTAAATTTTAACATACGGTATTGCTATTAAGATTTAAGCTCAATAAAGTGATCTAATGTAAAGAAAAATGTTATCCAATTCTATTATCAAACCTAACTAATTGGTCTATACGAAGGATTGGCGTCCTCAAAGAATTATGAAGCAAAACTTCTTTCATTTATCTCTCTTAAAGGTTCTTGTTAATTTTGATCTCCAGATTGTTCCAATGATTCTCGATTCAGGTTCGATTACAGCCGTTCGTTCATCGCCTTCGATTTCATTTATTTTTTTAAAATTCAAATCGATATAGAATTGTTCCACTCTCTACAAATTCATGGATGAAGAACAATTAGATTCGTATATATTTGCTTTCCAAAACAAATTGATATTCAAATTTATTAGCGAAGGAATTCCATGGCCGGACTAGCAACTTGGAAGAAAATTCCTCCACAAGGAAGCACCATTTTGATTCAACTCTTTTTTGCTTCCACTAAAACATCAACATCAAAACTTGCATTTCTTTGTCCTGCATTTTGGCATCAAGTGGACCAAGCTAAACAAAGGCATATTTTTCAGAATCCGAAATTTGAGAAATTAATAGAAACGAGATGTCCACTCATACCCAACACATGATTGACAGACGACACTCTTCGGAGTCACACTATCTCCCTTTCATTTTCAATCGGAAGAACTGATTTGTCAACGGTGACAATCACATGATTCCCTTCATATTTGTGAAGATTTTACGAGAAGAACTTTAGATTTTTGTCAATGTTGAGAGGTTCAAAGTATTTCTGTTAGTTTATATTATGTCACTAGCATATAGATATTGTGAACAAATATACGAGGAGAGGATAATCTTATGCATAGGTCTATGCTCGACCGATTATCTCAAATAATTCATCCTTTCTCTAGTTGATAGATTATCCCGTTCAAGCCATCTTGACATGTTAATCATGTCAATCTGAAATTGATTTTATATAAGTTTAATTCAGCTAATTATTCTCAATTAGTTCAGTTGATATTAGTTGATCTTGTCGGTGAATGAGATGGACTCCCAACTCGATGATGGGGCACGATTTGTCGACGGAGGAAAAGTCAGGCGACACTCAGCGTCGCCGAAGACTCCAACTAGTGAATGGTCCCAAATCCGCAAGAGAGTGACCGTTAGCAACCCGCCGAGAATACTCCTGGCAAGACCCTCTGACGGTTGAGTTTGAATCTGGTGGAGAAGGGGAAGTAAGTGAGGAGAGTCCAATAGTTGGGGTTATTTTGCCTCCTCCCACACAAGAGAGGGAGGATCCTATATATAACTGGGAGAGTCGACCAACCCAGTCTCCACTTTCGTGCTATCCGAGGACAAAAGCCAGCGAACGGTGTCAGTTAGTCGACCGGCGTCGCGCTTTCTGACATTCGCAGGTGGCACCGTAGTACAATTTGGTTTTATTCACTGCGACTATCAGAAACAGTACTGAGTCGGCGGCATTTCTGCGATTCTTGACACGAACGGTTTCAGGTCTGAGTGGGTGGATGCCGACGTGATCATCGCTTTTTGCAGGATAAGCATTAGAGAATCGGTACAAATACTGCCGATCTACAGAGCGCTTGGGCGTCTGCCAGTCAGCGCCCTCCTAGTCACGACCTCTAGTCCTTTCGACTAGAGTTTTTCCGCTCAGGGAGAACAGTAAGGACCTCCTAAGTTGAGGAATGTCAGACGAATTCTGCTTGGGTCGGGGTGACCTGGTCGGGGAGTATCCCCGACCGGAATTGCTCGACCGGCATTCGCGGACCGGGGTCAAGTGACTTTACCAGCAGAGTTAGCCGGGCTGGGCCTACTCGAACACGGATATTAGAATCCGTGTTTTCCTCCGCGCCAGGCCCCAAAGTCATAGCCCACCTAGGACTCTGTCCTCCGGGATAGGCTCGATGTTCGATCTGTCATCCTAGTTTGCCGTGTCGGCCAGACCGCGTCCACGTCCATCATGACGGGATCACTAGTCAAAGCTTTTTTTGTTGGAGCTTGTAGCAAGAAGATTGAGAGAGGCAAGAATCTGATCGCGAAGCTTGGTTTATCGGCAAAAGCTTTATGGGACCAAACTTGCTCTTTTGAATTTTATTCTTTTTTGTTTGCAGTAAAGGTCCCCCGGGAGCTTTCTAGAATTGTCCCATAAATCACGGATAGTTTATATCAGCACAGTGATCTTTTGTATGAGATCACATAGTCCGCAATATATTTAGTATATATTAAAAATCGATTTCATAATCTATCACAGTATATACAAATTTCAACTGTATGTGTCCGTAAATATTTCATTATTCTTTCGGTAAAGTTGTCTTAAATCCCTAATGGGGAGTCAAACTTTGCATTCACTCTCCACATAAATTTTTCTTTGTTTTTACTCCATGATGAAACTGAGTATAAAAGGGTGAAAATTGAGTATACATCAGTGAAAACTGAGTATAAAAGAGTAAAACTTGAGTATAAAAGAGTGAAAATTGAGTACATGGGTATTGTTGTAGTGGATGTAAACTGTCATACTCAATTTTCTAACTTTTATACTCATTTTTCTTCAAATAATACTCACCAAACATTCCATCAGGGACTGCATGTAAAGAAATATTTGTATAGGGATTACATGCAAAGTTGACTTGGTAAATAGGGAGTTTAGAAAAATTTACCCTTATTCTTTAGTTGTTTTGAATTATGAGTTAGTAGTAGGTCAGTGGATTCTATGATCGAGTTCTATGATCGAGTGTCGTTATTGTTTATATTATGATATTAAAGAGTTAATGCTTATATTTCGAAGTTATTTATTTATCAAGAAAAGTGGAAGTCGGAATTTATCGTCTTTGAGCTTTTTTTTAGTTTTTTTGGGGTGCGTGTTATCATATAAAATTTTATGTATTTTTTTAATATTTTATGGCAATCACGACGATAGAAACATCAATCACTGAAGTGAGAAGACCCTTATTGCCTCGGGAAAGATGACGTGATTAAATCTTCTAATCATAAATTATATATTTGAAGTTGATGACTCAATTATAATATATTATTAGATATTTTTTTAATATATAATAAATTTAAAAATAATCATAATAAAAATATATTTTTATGTATACTTTTTCGATTGTCTTTGATAAATTAGGAAGAATTTTTGTGAAATTAAATTGATCAATAAATTAAACATATGAAATTTAATATTAAATTATAATTTATTATTGAAAATTTTTCTTCTAATCCAACAACGCTAGTTGTAATTTGCATATGTACTTTTTTTAATTCTAAATTTTTATAAAACTAAATCCATCAATCCTAAACTAAATCGATTCAAAAATTAAATAATAAAAAACCAAATAGCTAAGACAACCTTATTTACTAAAAGGCCAAACGGGATCCTTTGTCCCGAGGATCTCATATCCCCGTGTCTTGGACTCGTCAGCCTTCTATCGTCGATCGGACACCATCATTAGTCTTCGATCGTCGTCCCGAATCAAACGATATCCTGGGAGAATAGTGAATCGGTCGAGATCGTCGCATTTGCGATCTCGCCGATTTCAACGGTGAATCCCGCGAGATCACAATTGCGACGATCCCCGACGGGTTCACCATACCGCCTAGGGTATAGTTTTGTTCGGGGGCGGCAGTCGGAGATCGCCGGCGGTGTCCGATCGACGATCGGAGGACTCGCCGACCATCACCGATAAGTTAGGATACGGAGACAGAGGATCATTGAGTGTAGAGGATTTGCTCTCCTAAAAGGCAAACTAAGTAACTTGTGTGGCCTTAGAGAAACATGTCAAATAGAACAATCTTAACATGTCAAATAAAAAGTGGTTGGAGTCGTGTGCGACAAGCGTCGCATTCAACAGCTACGCGTTGCCCAATTAGATTAGCTGTATTGTGTGTGACAGCCACAGTGAGAATGAACACACGCAATTAGGTCTTCCGAATGGTCGCCGTAACACCATTGCATGATTAGGAGACAATTGGTATTGTGTATTATAAGACGAAGAAGAAGGTCGGAGAAAAAGATTAGGATTATCTTTTGTTATATGAATCCGTGAAAAGAACGCCCAAGAAAAAATCACGTGTATCAGTGCGTGCCTCGAAACTATGAGAATAGGGTTTAGTGCTCGTTCAACCTCTGTTTGGATGCAGTGAGGTAAGATTTAGTAACAAAAAGGAAAAGGCAAGAAATGAAGGAAAAAGAAAAGAAAGTAAAATATCTATATTCTTTAAAATAAAAAAGATTTATTAACGTAACTTATATTACTTTATTGGGAAGGAAACGAAGGATAACGAAAATTAAATATATAAAGTTATAAAATTATCTTCACTTTTGAAAATTGGAGGAGAAGAAAATAATGGAGGAGGAATAAAATTAAAACAAATAATATTTTTGGTCAAACATAAGAAAATCTTTTATTTCATAAACAACATTTTCTTATCTTTCCTTTTCTTTTTCTCACTCTTTCCCAAAATCTAAATAATAATATATTAAATATATATTCTAAAATATATTATCTATATATAATGTAAAATATAAATAAAGAACGAGACCAATAAAAAAATTATTAAGAGGTTTAAAAAAAAAACAAAGCAGAGAGATAGCTAAGATTTTAAGCCATAAAAAATTTCTACATCAATTCGTACCACTGAAGATGCTCTTCAATCTCAAATCGAACTCTTACCCTTCTTGGAACTCACTGAAGCTATTCAATTCATATTCCAATGTCGCTAACCTCCAAGCCAAGGGACCAATGCCTTAGCCAACAACGCTCAAACAATAAACTACTCTTCTGTTTTGCAGGGAAAATACGGCGTAATCGCTGCCACGACAGCTCCTAATTGTTTCAACCAGCGCTGTCGATGATGTTGTCAGAAAGTCATATGCTCGCTGTTTGTTTTTCTTAGGGCAAAGCGCCTCTGTTTTGTTAGAATAATGTTAACTTTTGTTTTTTTTATCTAAACACAATTATCCTCGATTATATTATTCTCTAATAATTCAGTATTATGGTCGGATGTTATAAAAATTACAAAATCATGTTTATTATAATATAAAAATTATTGAATTCAAATTGTAACAGCTATGATTTGAAACTGCTACAACGTACATGAATGTTATTAAACAAAACAAATCTAAATTGTAGCAGTTAGGTCTCAAGTGTTGGAGGAAATGGATTCTTTTTGGAGAATTTATAATAAATTGAAATTATAAAAAATAATTTCAACTTAACTGTTGAGTGTCGAGCTGCTTTTTATACAAATTGCAATCTCCTGAGCTGAATTCCCGACCTCCCGACCAGGTCTCCCGAGCTCCTGCGCTGAGTTTCCCGAGCTCCCGAGCTGAGTTTCCCGAGCTCCCGACCAAGTCTCCCGACCGGGAAGTTGCTGAGGCCTGCGCAACACAGTGTCCTTGAAATAGATTTGTTCTCCTTCGGCGGTGCTTCGAGGCTCAGATCGACGTCTGTCTCTCAGGATACAACAGCAGGACCACGGACACAACGGAGCACTCGTGGAGAACTGAGGAAGTATCCGAATGCTATCAAAGGAGGTCGGGAAGGAAGTGGAAGATAATTTCTTCTCTCTGTATTTTTTGCTCTCGGTCACAGCCTCTTTATATAGGCTCAGACCCCCGCAGTATTCAATGACCGAATTAACGCCATTTACTGCCAATTAACCGGCCAGATCCAAACGGGGTTACTGATTTTGCATTAATCAAAATTAATGCATTTCAGTACAAATCCGGGCCCTGGATTTGCACCCACCCTTGCACACCCACGCGTGAGAGAGAGTCTCTCCCCTAGCATTTGTTTACAACTATCATGCTTGTGAAACAATATAAACCAACATTTATGCCTTGAGACTCTAAATGTGGGACTAAAGTCCCATTCACAATGGAACCTCTTTATTCTCCACCTCACTTTCCATTCACTAGAAAGTCTCAATGTGGGACTAAAGTCCTACCACCTCTCTTTCCATTCACACTATATATCCAATATCGAGTTCATCTACCATCAGTCGCGCCCCCAAAAACCATTCTCTTGTGCTCATATCTCAATGTAGCTTACACCCTAACTTGTCTATTACCAAGGTCACGCCACATTGATATCGCCCTTTTTCATCTTTGATACATGCCTATGCCATGCATGGACTCATTGACAAGGATTGTGATATTCTAGATTCGTGGCATGCTATGAGAGGAGGAGCGGTTATGAGATTGTCGGATCCGATCCCCTAGATATCTCCTACTGACATATGGCATTGGATGATTGAGAAGCAACCAACGGTTATTATATTTGGTTTCCTCTTCCGTTCATACAATGATGGTGTTTTGGTCCACATGGAGAGGCTTTCCGAACAACTATATAAATACTCGTGAAGGTAAAAATAAAGAAAGGACGACACACTCTCTTGAACTCGACCAAGTTCCACTCTTCGTCTCTATATTCTTCATTTTGTATTTTCCCTCAATAAAATCTTAACTTGACCGTCAAAATAGCTTTGAGATTCGTCTCTCAGTTAGTATATCCCTCTGATAGAGTGCATTTTAAGTCCTCTTCGTAATCCTCACTAACAACTTCATGGAATGCGTTAGACAAATTGTTCGTTGACTGATGACTTGATCCTCCAAGATATTTGACCGAAACAATAATACTAAATTTAATAATTTATAACTAAAAGTTTTAGTAATAATAATTTCTCAATTACCTATGATAAGATATTTAATGAAGAGTAGCTTACGCTTTTCCAATGATTGACACTAATAGCTCTCTCATCAGTTGTGATTAGATGCCAACTCTCCCCATAATGTATGTTTATTCGTTTAAATAAGAAAAACTTTTAAGTTCTAAGTGATGATTGAACTCTTTTTTAAGGTAACATTATCTTCCCTAGATGCTTGTAATTTATTAGCAATCATCATTACGATATGATTCTTGACTAAAAACTTGAGTTCGAGCAAGTGAATTGAGAAGTAATGATGAAGAGATAACATTTTTCTATTAAAAAAAGAGAAAGAATCAAGGGGATCAATTTGATACACGTAGTTGTACTTCTGTAACACCCAAATAATTCATACACTTTTCTGTCTTTATGCCTAAAAATAAAAAGACAAAGTCAAAAGAGCTCTTTAATTTTTTTTTAAAGGATCAAAGCATCCTATTTTAATTTTTATTAATCTCACCAACTTTCTTTATAAAATGACAAAACAATTTTCTTTATAAAATAACACAAATATCATCATGTGCCTTACTCATTTCTTATACACATTAAATCCCAATACAATTGACTAACTGTATGAATAATAGAATAAAATCGTATTATCACAGTTACTATAATTTCATAATTGCTATATTTAGAATTGTTTATAATTGTAATATCTATGATTTTATAGTTGTTATAATAGTGAGTTCAATTATGTTGTAATAAATATGAAATTATAGGTGCTATAATATATGTAACCGTACATGTGTCAGAGATACTGGAGCAATTCTATTATTTTACAAGAAGAGTTGTTGAGGGGGGGGGGGACGATATCATCTCTGTTACACTCCCAGTGATGTAAAAAACCTCTGTTAGAAGGGGGGAGGGGGACGATAGAGGATGTACCGAAAGGTTGTACGCTTCACAGGGGATCCTGGGAGCACCTGACTTAGCTTGGGTAGACGGGGCTCTGCACCCCTTTGGGTGATAAACCTTCTCCCTCGCTGGGTTCCCCTCCAGGCTGCAGCCTCTTTTCCCTTCCTGGTCCATGAGAATGGGAGGTGAAGATGGAGGAGAACGAATACGTTGGCCTTCCACCTTTATAAAGATGGCTGCCCAGTCACATTTCATGAGAGCACGACGCAGGAGCAGTAATGGACGTCAATCCTGAAGCATCGCGTCTTTTTTGTCACCATCAATTGGCATGCCCTGTGGCGTCTGGGAATCCACAAACATGTATGGGTCAATTCAATGGATCGCTTGGGGCCCGGAGATGACAGTTTAGAGGTCGCGGACACTCAATAGAGAAAAGAGCCAACATGGGCCCCACAGATGAACAGCTACGGTCCTGGCGGTTGGCTTTCAAGACTACCTTGGGGAGATCCATACCCAAATCAAACCCGAAAACCCCAGGAGACACCTGGTGTCACAAGGGGTTTTGGGTCCCTAAAACCAACCCAAGGGGCTGCGGGGAATGAACAGTGGCTCCCTAACTCCCTTACCCCAAGGGCTGAGATGGAATGCCTATTTTTCAAGAAGGTTAATCGATAATTTGGCTCCTGGAGTCGGAGAGAAACACCGATCCTTCTACGCTCTTGGTCCTCACGACGAAGACAAATATTACCAGGAGACAAATGCAAAAGCATACTCAGGACAGGAAGGCAAAGAAATATTTTCATTATAATCAACAGAGGTACATCGGGGCCAAGCTCCCGGGTAGCAAATAACCCTACAACTCTTTGTCCTCAGGCGGGAGCTCTCCCCAAACTCAGCCGACACTCATGAAACCCAGGTCAGCATCCGAAGGCAAAAGTTGGGCCTTCCTCAGCTGGTCGATAGCCCTGTAGAAGCCTTGCATCAAGCGCTTCATTACCTGGTCGGCAATGATATTGCCGAATTCATCCGACTCTAGGAACTTAGCCTTGAAGTCTGCCTCAGCCTCTTTAATACGGGAAGTCTCAACAACCCGAAAGTTGCATAGTTCGGCTTCGGCTGCCTCCTTGGCACGCATTAGCTGCTCCATTTCAGCAGACATTTTGTCTTGGTCTGCCAGAGCCTCCTTGAGCCTGTCCGAGGCGACCCGTACTTTCGACTGTGCCTGGGCCAGGTCTTCCTCGAAGTCAATCAAGCGATCAGCCGCCATCATGAGGTCGGACTCCTTCTGGGTGAGCTGGTGCGCTTGGTCCTTGACACGTTCATTCAATCTCCCGGCCGAGACCTCTAGAAGTCGGATATCCCCTGACAACTTCTTCTCTTTGACTTGAAGCTGATCCCGCTCTTGAGTCACCCAGAGTAGGTCATTGGTGATGGACACAACCCTCTCGGACGCTAAACGTTCCCGGTGCCTCGAACTCTGTAGGGAGGACTCCCTTGCCAGTAGGGTGTCCAACTGATGCTCTACCTTCACTCGGAGAGCTCTGCTGACCCCCGCTTGCATAAGTCTCGCTCTGTGCTCGTGGTCACATGCGGCCTCAACTCTTAGTGCCCGGCGAGTCATGTGCCTCAATCTCTAGCCAGACATACAAGCCACGGTCGGCTGTCAGGCAGTCTTCAGCTGTCTATCATTACACCAAGGAATTATAAAGCATACGTGAAAACAATCCATGTACCTGGAACACACACCTTCAAAAGGGACTCACGGAGGGTAGCGAGAGGCCCCGCGGAGACTCGCATGGCTTCGCCTCCAGGAGATCTCGGGGTGTCAACCCTGCTCCATGAAGGCAACAAGCCCCTGTGCGGGGGAAGTGGCTGGACAGTGGAAGCTCCACGTGGCAATGTAGAAGGGCTGGAGTCGTGCTCTTCAGAGCTGGAAGTCCCCTCGGAAGAAAGACCCTCGGCAGGGACCTCCTTCAACTGCATCGGAGGGAAAGATTGCATAGAAGCCTCCAACGTCACATCTAACTTTTTGCGAAGGCGGTTAAGCTGCATTAGATATTGGGTGCGTAATACTTGCTTACCCTTTGTGACCTCGGCAGGGTCGACTGAAGAACAGCCAGAGACCTAACCACATGCCTCTGGAGTGGCAGTCGATGGAAAAGGTGGAGATAGAGGAATAGCTTCCTTACCATCGGAGGATGGAACATCCTCCTCAAGAATAGACGGAAGTGTGCTGGGGCCACTGGAGCGCAGCCTTTTCCATCTGGGGTCTAAGCCTTCTGGGACCTTCCTCTTCTGCCGACCGGTGAATTGAGATGTTGATGGGGCAGTGGGGGGCGATGACTCCTCTGTGACCCCCTCCGGATGGACAGCAGCCGAAGGTGGGTCATCCCCCGAAGGGACGCCCATCTCCGGGTCAACCGACGGACCTGAAGTCCCCTGGTCGGCAAACGGCGGAGGCGCAGTAGGAGCCTCTCCCCGCTCTGGCGTGGCATATTCATTGGACGATTCAACAGTCCCCTCTGAGGACTCGGCGAAAGCAGAGGGCGCACCAGGAACGACTGGGGGAGGATCCAGAGCCTCCTTGTTGGCTTCATCCCACTTGATAAGTTGGTGCATCGCTCTCGAAAACATGAGTTCCTCTGCAATAACTAGGCACGAGGATATCAGTTAGAACTAATAGGCATTGATGGAAAAGATGAACTTACCAAGGCTGGGACTAATCCGGATCACTTTAGAGCTAAGGCTCGCTCGATACATGAGCTCTTCACTTTGCACCAGACCTGGGCCACTGAACTCCGTGCCGGAGAGTATGTTCCTGGCGCGCTGGCAGGCTGGACTCTGGAGAAAATTCCCAAGTGAGGGAGGAGTCGACAAATCACCCGTCCAACGGAGAGGACTGAAGGGTCGCACAGGCAGTCAGATGAAGAAAAACTTCTCCTTCCACCCTTTGTGCGAGGAAGGGAACCCTCCTATGAACCTATGGTCGGGACGTGCCGAAAATCTAAAAACCCCTCGCGAGCCGATCGGAACGAAGAAGGAATGAAAAAGGCGAGGGGTCAGGGGGATGTCAAAGAGCTTGAAGATAATGTACGCCCTGCCCATCTGAGCAAAAGCGTTGGGAGCCATCTGGTGAAGGGGGATATCAAAATAGGAGGCCACCTTCATGAAAAAAGGAGGAATAGGGAAGCGGAGCCCCGACTCTACTTTCCCCAGAATGAAGGTAAAGAAACCTACGGAAGGCTCCACCGACGTCTGGTCTGCCACCGCCATCTCGGCCGGAATGTTGTAGGCCTCAATGGTCGGCTGCAAAGCCTCCGGCCTCACTCTCGAAGAGGCAGACTCATACCATTCCGCCCGATAACCTTCCATGGTTCCTAAGGAAAAAGGCGAGAAGGAGGCAGAAGACTTACGCGAAATGAATCCTCAGGGAAGAAGACGAAGACAAGGTTCACCAAGCAACGAAGCCAGAAGGTGGCCGAACATCTTCGCCTCCCCTTCTTATATGGAGGAAGTCACCTGCATATGCGCAATAGGGGCAAGACATGTGGACGATGAGAAACCGCCACATCAGGATAGTGCCATGGAACAACCGCTTGACGTGAGCCTGCTACAACTGTGCATGTCAGTAAGAGATCGCGAGGAGAACCGTTGGGGCACGTGGCGACGAGGAATTCGTGAAGAGACTTTGTCGCCATTAAAGAGCGTCATGCGCCTTTATGAAGGATGGAGGGATATCATTGCAGTACCTCGAAAACCATAGAAGCCTTTTTGGAAAAGGCAAAACCAAAAAGGGATTGCCACAAGACCCGAGGCAAATTCTACAATTCTCGGACCCAGTATAACTGCCAGGGAGGCAGTAACGGGTGCAAGGACCCACTGTGGCATAGCTTCTTCAGTAGTCTAATCTGTCAGCAACACGCCCTTCGATCAGACTTGAAGGGAGAGGCTTGTGATGGAGTTGAGTACCCCGTGGTTGGCACGTGGACTGAAGAAGCTGCATGGCAAGATCTACCGAGTCTGAACGACTTTCTTTTCGGAGCTCCGAGACCATATCAGGATGGGGATCTCCCGAGACCCCCCGCGGGTAGACACGCCCCGGAGATCAAATCAGAGGATGCACTCCCGAGATCACCTCGGGAAGCCAGGTCCCCCTCGAGACGGCGAAACGCCCGGGACCCCCCCGGGCCAGAAGGCCTCGAGATCACCTCGGGGTAGCGGAGCCCAAGAAGGCTCGACCTCATGTAACGGTCCCCCTTTCTTCGGATCCGCGGATAACCATCTCCCATTATCGCGGAGTCATCATGACCCATAATTGTCGCAACGGGCCAAACTTAATGACATCTTGGACCGTTGCAAAGGTTATCCTGTAACCAATAATTGGGGGGGGGGGGGGCGATGACTAAGATCGTGGAGACTTGTGAGACAGCCGTCGCAGGTATAAAAGGTACTCTAATCCCTCCAGTGAAGGGGTTACGCTCTCTCTACTTCACGCATCTCTTTTCTGCCTTCCCTTCATCTCCTGGATCGAGGCACTGACTTGAGCGTCGGAGTGGGCTCCACCGGACAACCTCCGGCGTGTTCCCCTAACGCTCGTGTTAATCTCGCAAGGTATGAGCTCTTCCTCTAGCGTTAGTGTCTGCGTGCGCTGAACCGTGACGACTGACCGTCGACGTCGATTCCTTCCGAAACAATATGAATGATAAATGAACACGATTGAATCAATATTATATAACTAGAAAATTGTAACTGACTACTATATCATGGATAATTTTGAACAAGTTAAGTATACATTATAATAATTATGAACATACCCGACTTATTCAAAAGATAGAAAGAAAATAATAATACAAATATTATACAAGATTAAATAATGAGATAGAACGTCGTAATAAAAATAGTTTTACATTTTGAAAATATGATGTAGTGGTTAAATTCTATATTAATTATCCAGGAATCTAGAATTCCAATCTCATCTACGATATATTATATTATTAAAAAGGAAAATTTGAGAAAACTCCCCAATATCAAAATGAGCTTTGCATGCATTCCCCAACCAAAAATTTCTTTGCATGCACTCCCTGATGGGATTGACAAGACAGTTTTGTGTGTTATTTTTTTATCAGTATAAAAGAGTAAAAATTCAGTATAAATCGTAAAGATTTGAGTATAAATTATTTGAGATTAAGTACTAATTTAAGAAATTTGAGTATTATATGAAAAAATTGAGTATATATTGTTTCAGTATATAATAAAAATTTCAGTATACATTATCAAAATTTAAGTATGAATTGATTTAGATTGAGTATTATTTGAAAAAATTTGAGTATAAAATTTAGAAATTTGAGTATGTGAGGTTGCATCCATCACATCAAGATTTTCACATGAGGGGTCGTCGAAATTTTATACTCAAATTTCTTAAATTAGTACTCAATTTCAAACAATTTATACTCAAATCTTTATAATGTATACTGAGTTTTCACTCTTTTATACTCACGATATCAAGATTTTTACATGAGGGGTCACCGAAATTTTGTACTCAAATTTCTTAAATTAGTACTCAATCTCAAACAATTTATACTCAAATCATTACAATGTATACTGAGTTTTCACTTTTTTATACTCAATCTATTAGGGAGTGAATGCAAAGAATTTATTAAGTGGGGAGTGCATGCAAAGACCAGTTTGAGATTGGGGAGTTTTCTCCAATTAACTGTTATCAAAATAAAACTTTTTAATTAACTTGTTAATTTTTTTAAAAAATATAGATAGATTTGAAGAAAAAAAAATCTAAATAGTGTCTTTTTTTATTTTTGAGGGATTTTTTTTTTTTGGAGTTGGATTCGTTGAGTTCATATGGATTTACAATTAATGTTTAGAAAAAAAACTTCGGCCGAGATGGCGGTCAAAAGGAAGACGTAGATGGGAAGAAAAACAAGGTGGTGCGTGACAAAGGACAGGGATAGAGAGTAGCTATAGCTAGCCTATATGGATAAGCAATGGCCCTCTTCCATGAATAAAACAGTCTCAGTACAATCAATCTCCTGTAGCCGGAGAAAAAGCAGCGCAACGAGCTGGATCGCCATCGCCCTCTCTGTCGACCTCTCCTTCTTCGCCACATTTTCATCATGTATCAATCACACAACAGTTGTCGATCGAAGCCCATGGCAATCTATATATAATAGTCGTGTATGTGTTTCTGTGGCTGAGAAGGAGGAGGAGGAGGAGGAGGAGGAGGGGGACGGGCGGAGTAGGTGGCGGAGATGGTCGGCAGCAGCAACGGTAGAACAGGGGTATACGGACGCGGAGGCGCCAAGCTGCTGGAGATGCTGAACGTGAGAATGGTGGGCGCCGGGGAGCGGGTGGTGGTGCTGTCGCATGGCTTCGGCACGGACCAGTCGGCGTGGAGTCGCGTGCTGCCCTACTTCCTCCGCGACTACCGCATCGTCCTCTACGACCTCGTCTGCGCCGGCAGCGTCAACCCCGACCACTTCGAGTTCAGCCGCTACACCACCCTGGACGCCTACGTCGACGACCTGCTGGCCATCCTCGACGCCCTGGGCGTCGACCGCTGCTTCTTCGTCGGTCACTCCTTCTCCACCATGATCGGCATCCTCGCCGCCATCCGCCGCCCGGAGCTCTTCGTCAAGCTCATCCTCATCGGCGCCTCCCCCAGGTCGGGTCTTTCGCTAGCTGCTTTCCTTTTCTTATCTATTAGAAACCTCGATCGAGGTTCGACGGCGCTGAAACTTCCAAATTGGGGGCGGTCAGGTTCCTGAACGACGACAAGTACCACGGAGGCTTCGAGCGGGAGGAATTCGACGAGGTGTTCGCGGCGATGGAGGCGAACTACGAGGCGTGGGTGCAGGGGTTCGCGCCGCTGGCGGTGGGCGCCGACGTCCCGGCGGCGGTCCGGGAGTTCAGCCGGACTCTGTTCAACATGCGGCCGGACATCTCCCTGTTCGTGTCGCGGACGGTGTTCAACAGCGACCTCCGCGGAGTGCTGGGCCTCGTCACGGCCCCCTGCGTCATCATCCAGACCACCAAGGACGTCTCCGTCCCCCTCGCCGTCGCCTTCTACCTCAAGGACCACCTCGGCGGCCGAACCACCGTGGAGCTGCTCCCCGTCGAGGGTCACCTCCCTCACCTCAGCGCCCCCGCCGCCCTCGTCCACGTCCTCCGCCGATCCCTCGCCGCATGTGGAGAATAAAGATTTTCTCCCCCTTTTATTTTATTTTTTTTGTTTGTTTGTTTTTCCGTCTCGATTGCAGAAGGTGGAGAATAAAGTCGAATGATGCTCATTTTCTCTTGAATTACAATATGAAATACACGTTTGAGATCGCGTTGCTGTCAGGCACGGCAACTGGGATTTCTCCTCTCTCTCTCGTTCTTGTTCATGTTCATGTTCATGTTCATGCAATTTGTTCGGCCGAAGAAAAATTAAACAAATTAGTATTAAATTGGCAAAAAAGGAAAGTGAGGCGTGATATGATGCACGATGAGTCGGTTGTGATGTTGACAGACGGGACTTATCGCCGGAGCACCAACCACGAAGTGGGAAAAGAAGGAACGGCTCCTATTGTGTCGCCACTTCACCGCCGTCATATGGATAAGGATCAAAATGGTAGACGTCAAAGTCCAATTTGGGGTTGCAGATTTGTGGTTTGAGATTTGACATTTGGGGGGTTTAGATCTCAGTGATTGATGTGGGGAAGTGATCTTTCGGTTTGACACATGCACTTATTTAGGAGTTTGTTTGATATCTTACACTTTTCTTATTTTAACATATGCTCTGATTGAAATCTATGGAAGAAATCAATCCAACTCGAAATGTTAAAAATAATACTTAGGTGGAGAATCTCTTATATTTAAGCATATTTTATTAAACAAAGGAGTATAATTAATCCTCTTATCGGACCTCCATTCCTATAACAATCATGTAGAGTATTTTTTTTTAATTTGGATAATCAATTTGGTTTATGAAATTTTTTTATCAGTTATTCAGGATAAATGGGAAATAGTCATAGCTCATTAGTCTAATATTTTTAGAAGGTCAACTATTTATTAAAAAAATTTCATTTATTAATTAATCGAAAGTAAAATTTAATTATTAAATTTTTGAAAAATGAGAACAATCTGCCGTTCAAAAAATTATGACTCATAAAAATCAGGTATGTGTTCTCATTTGAGTCGTCCAACAATACCCAAAAAAAAAAAAAAAAATCCAATTATGTGATCTCTATGGCCCACACATTTCTTATTAGAGTCGTTTGACAATAAAACAAGATTCGAATCAGTTCATTGGGAAACAAAAACCAAGTTTAAATGGTATCTTTTCTTCATACTCGATACTCCAGTAATAATTTGCCGATCAGATTGGACCTGTAAGGAAGGAAGAGATTGAGGCGAGAGATGATTCGCTCGCTCCAGCGTTCTCGACAAAGCGAGTCACCCTTGGATTAGGGTGGGCTCTACCCCACTCACATTAAAAAAAAAAAAATCAGCCCACATAAATAATTAATTTCCTTTACTTTTCCCATACTTATAAAAAATTCTAATTAAATCTAAATTTACTTATACACCCCATTTGAAAAGTTTTTAAGTAATGAATTGAATTGAATTTCATCAAGAATTGAATTCAATTCTTGTGTTTTGAATAAGCCGGTAAATAAAGGAATTCAAACATTATATTTACGTAAGATTATATTAGTATTTTCATTTGTTCGAATTCAATTCTCATACCAAATCACATCCATTTGAGTGTGATTTCAATTACTTAGTTTTGTTGGATTTCAATTCCCATGAGAATTTAATTCCTTCACTTAAATTGATTGCAAACTATGAAATTCAATTCAATTCCTTGATAGAATTGAATTTTATGAGTTTTCAAACGTAGTGTATAAGATGTTTCATCTCCCCACACACAACATGGTCTATATGCCGCCGCCGGCTTCTTTGTTCCTCCTCGCAGCAGCCACAGAGCTGCAAGTGCGAAAAATTCTTATTTCAATCATCTTTGTCCTTTTTGCTTCGTTCGGTTCGAGCAGTCCACTATAAAAATCTAATTGTTATCGACGGGAATTACCGACGGAATTCCATCAGTATTCAGTTTCTCCGACGGAACTATGACGGGGAAAATATTGTCGGAATAATATTACCGACAGACATATTAATCCGTCGGGAAATAAAATATACCGACGGAATATTCCATCGGGCAACGCCGACGGAAACCGAGTTTCCGTCGGAAATCTATCATAGGTGCGGTCGATATATTGCCGACGGATCCCTATTTCCGTCGGAAATTTAAAAAAATGACAAAATTTTATTAATGTCTAAAATACATTTTACACAATAATTTATGTTCACAAAAAAATATTACAATTATATAAACAATCATATTATTAAAAATAATATATTACAAACAGCTAGTTTGAAAACAATATTTTACAAGTCTGTAAATGCATAGCAATTAAGAAAAGCACAACAATACATGTTTGCATCCAATCCTAACAACAATACAAGTTTCGAAGTGAAAAATGAAGTTTGCTCTCTAAAAGGTCAATGTCTGCCGGCAGCAGTTTGTCATCCAATCTTCGACTTGCAGCCATTGCTCCACTGCAGATTCAATTGCTGCACCCGCGACAAGTCCACCAGCAGTGAGTACTGCTGCTTTGCCTGCAAAAGGTTTATGGAGTTTACTTTCATATTCATGAGATCCATAGCATGTAATGATCCTTCTGTCTACAACAATCTCCTAGCTTCGAGTGGACATGAAAGCTGAGTACAACTCACTCGAACCTCATGGATTATAATGAATCCAGCAGAAGCATTTAACTACACTGAAATAGATAGATGCAATGTTGAGATCATGTTCAATGCAATGTTGGTTCAGTGTATAGCCCATCATATATGTAAGTTGAGATCAAGAAGCCCATTCATGCTCACAATCATTTTCAATGATCTAACGTAGGAATATGATAAGGTATGTTACCATTTATGGAGGAGACAGAAGGAAAAAAAACAACATTTTGAGACCCTACAACGCAGGAAACAACCATGACAAACATTGCAATGGAACACATTCATATGATTGCAATCATGGTCATTGGAGAGTAACAAATCAATTTTTTCTTTTCAACAAAATATTCAGTGTTTGATCTGAAGATAGATTTTTTCTTCTTCCAAATAATCTTAATGTTTATCTTCGAAATCACGTAGACTAACTAGATAGCACATCTTAAGCATTTACTGTTCTATCATTCTCAAGCAACCGCATAATGCTGGAAGAATCAGGTTTTGTCTAACAAGGAACAGGTGCAAATGAAAGATTTTTGGGTACGGATTGACAATGTTTGCACTGACAAGTGGTAGTTCTAATTTACATTTTGTCTCAGTTTCACCCAATTCTTTACTGAATATGATGGGAATGTTCAATTAGTCAATAGCAGAGTCAGGTGAGTTCAATTCAAGCCTATCAACCATTCAGATACAGTAATTTTAAAAATAATAATAATAATACTATGATCTTACTGTGCAAACAAAACGAAAATAGCTATCTTGAAATACCATAATCTGCAACAACCAAAAAGATGAAATATGAGAGAAAAAGTATCCATTTAGAAAACTAAGAAAAAAATAATAAATCATCAAAAAACAATAACTTCACTTTTTCACTTACAGGTACCAAAAATAAAGGGTAATTATAAAACGATGCCCGGGTACAAAATAAACGTCCTGTAAATCAAAAATAAAATATTAGATGTTGAATGACAATTGTAATAAACTAGCTAATGATAAAAAGTTGAATGGCTAAATGGTATCTGTTATAGTTTAACGTACCTTAAAAAAAATCTACTTGTCATCGTCTGTTGGGTCTTGAGTGTGACTCAAAACCGCGCTGTGATTGTGTTGGAGGGGTGAAAGTAGCTATGACCGCCAACATATGATCCATAATTTTTTTATGGCTGACCTCTCTCCTCCGATCCTCCTCCGCAGGGCCGTCTCAAGATTACTCGAGACCCTAGGCAAAATAAAATAATTAGGTCTTTAATATTTGATAATAGTAGGTTTAATTTTTTTTAAAATAAAATATTAATTTTTAAAAATAGATTTTTATATGAAATTTAGTTTTCTAATTTTTTTTTGAGATGCAAAAATATTAATTAAATTTTTATATTCAAGTTTTAATAAGAATTTTTTTCGATTAATGAAATTAGTAAATTATTTAATCTTCTAGTAAAAATTCAATTGGTTTTTTATTTAAATTTTCAATTATATTATTTTCTGAGTTTTTATTTTTAATATTAGTAATAAATCTTTCAAATGTACCTTTTTGAGATTTAATAAACTTTTTTATTTTTTTCATACATTTTGTATATCCAAAATTATATTTTTTTAGCAGACATATTTATATTCAAATAATAATAATAATAAAGAAAATATAAATTTCTACAATTTTATCAAAATAAAATTACTTAAAATTAAAGAAAAAAACCTGATTTATACTGTGCAATTTCAATTTGATGATGTTTCAAAGTTCGATTATTACCTTCACAAATATAATATAAATAAATAAATATGAAATTTTCTAATAATTTGATATTTAAAATAACTACTATTCTACTTTATATTTGTATAGATAAAAAAAATTCTAATTTAAGTTCTTATTTCTTATAGAGAAAAAAGAAAAACGCGAGAAAAAGGACATTTTCTCTTTCTTTGAGAATATCAGTAGAGGGTCCGAAGGAGGATATTAGAAAAAAGATGTAGCAGAATGAGATTAGTACAGAACTATTGATCGACTAGGTTTCATCAAGTTACAAAAAATTTGAATAAATAAAATATAAAAGTAATAAAATTTCATTTAAAATGGTAGAAAGGAATACAATTAAATGCATTTAATTGATAAGAAAATGCAATTAAATGTGAAGGGAATGCAATTGGAGAAGGGAATACAATTAATAATGAAGCAAATTAATAAGGAAGTGATAATTGAAGTTAATAATCTCATGATGACATTAATGTTAGATTTTATAAAATAATGATATTTAATATTTTTTTAAAATTATTAGGCCCTAATAAATTAGGGGCCCTAGGCATAGGCCTTAATGGCCTATGCCTTGAGCCGGCCCTGCTCCTCCGCTCTCCTCCGATCGTCCTCCGCCCTCCTCCTATCCTCCTCCGCTCTCCTTTGCACCTCAGTGGCTATCAACTGATCCATTTTTTGATCCATGGAGGCAATTTGAGAGCGCAGTTCTTGATTTTCTTGTCGTAAAGACTGCACCTCAGAAGAAGAAGCAGACGAAGTGACACAACCCCTGGGCATCCTTAAACGATCGAATGCAACTTTGGCTTGTGAGCGAAGCCGGTATAGGGTGGAGTTTTTTGTCCGTCCACCGACAACATCATAATATATCTCGTTCAGCTGGTCGGTGGATAAAGTCTGTGCCTCCCCCCCTCTATCGATGGCTGAGATACCTTGACTACTCTATTTGTAATTTGATCCTATATAAAAAGGATTATCAAAGTAATATTTAAATTGTATACGATTACTAACGTTAATAAAGATAGAAACAATTAAATAGAATAAAGATAATAATTATACGTATATCGCCTGTGATCGAGAATCGACAAAGGTCCCATCTTTCTTCTTATGGGTCTTCAAAAAGACCTCCATACAAGTGGGCCAGCGAGCAAGATCTCGTTCCTGTATACACAAATTTATTAGAGCCTAATTATATGAGTTTGGTAATTGATAAATGTAAAATTTATTTGCAATAAGGTAGCTTTGAATTAAACTCACCAAGTCCATGGTATGCTCAACAATAAATTTAGATCCGGATGAATGCCGGGCTGTTCCGGTGCTTGGGCCACCTGACTCTGTATTTCTGTTGGCTCGAGCCTTTTCAGCGTTTTCCTTCCATCTTTGTTCTGCTCAGGTGGCCGTCCATACACCCCAAGTCTCGACATTAACATACGGCGGTCGCGTCACCTTCTTTCTTAAATAATACATGTTGTCACGGTACAACTTGGCACAATAAATATTCCAGATATTTTTAAATTCTGCCTCGTGTCCGTCCTCTCATGTATATTTTTTCTGTAATGCAAATTATTAAAATAAATTTATAAAATTTTAGAATTGTAAATATATTAAATATACTTACTACAAATTCATTATAGTAAGATGTCTTGGTCTCCTCATCTATATATCTCCATGTCAGACCAGCAGCGTACAATCTTTCTTTAAATTTTTCAATGATATACGATGACACTCGGTGGCCATCTGGAGTGAATCTGTATACAAATTATCAAAAAATTCAAAATATATTATAACTAAAATCAGATATGAACATAATTATTATTAATAAAAAATACTTACGATTCTCCAATTATTTTTAGAACCTTGTAGCCACGGAGTGGTGGCTGCTGCTGATCTGGCTGCTACTCTTGTTGTTGTTGTGCCATAATAATATCTACAAAAAAAAATTATAATAAATCATAATAAAGTGTGGAGACATTATAAACAAAAATTAATCAATAATAGCATGATAAACAAAATTAATCAAAATTACAATAAATAAAATTAATGCATAACTTACATGATAAACAAAAAACATGATATCCTATCATAATTAAGATCAAATTAATCAATAGTAGCAGCTTCTAAATCCTCATCGCTAGACTCTGTTAGTTCAACAACTTCATCACTGCTCGACATATCTCCATCATCTATATCCTCGTAAGTGACGTTAATATCTACAAGTAATTGAGATGTATATTCGAGTTGTGAATCAACTGAATATCTCTCCACATAATCATTCTGAAATGCATCATGGTTAACAACAGTGAGGGTGCTCGACATTTCTATCATTGAGCGATCCTTCATTCGACAAACAGACAACCATTGACTAGATCTTCGTCTCCTCGTAGGGTATTCAAAATAGAAAACTTGACCTGCTTGTACTTCGAAGATGAAAGGCTCAAACTTATTGAACCTTTTGTTGGCATTAACCTCAACTAAATTATAATTTGGATGTATTCGCGTACCTGTTCTTGGGGTCGGATCATACCATGCACATTTGAACAACACACATCTTTTTAAAGTAATGTAGGGTATTCAACCTCTATGATTTTGTCAAGTATACCATCATAATCAAACTCAATGTTACTATTCTCCATACATCCTTTGACGCATATATTAGAATTGAAGGTTAACCTGCTTGATTCTCGATGTCTAACGTGGAATCTGATGCCATTAACATAGTAACCAGAGTAAATCATTATTTTACAGAGAGGACCTGATGCAAGATTCAATATCCTATCATCTTCCACATTTGAAATTCCATGATCTTTCACCTATAAAATTAAGTTTAATATAAATTAGGAGATTGAATAATATTTGTTATAACTCAAAAATTATTACATTTAAATTGCTTTAACTTACATATATTTGGAACCATAATGCAAATTTCGTCTCTAACTTTGCAGCTATCTCACTTGCACCAAATGATGGATAATGCAAATATAGTTGTTGTTCGTATAAGCTGACAAAGAATTTCAGATATAATTAAAACATTTTAAATCCTCATCATAACATTTTAAAAATAAATGATAGTTTTATTAGAAAAGTAAACTTTATATATGGTTTGACCTCATGACAGTTTAGAAGTATGTATATTCTGACAGCATGGTATTCCTGTTCAGTTAACCATCTAGATGAAGATGCACCAATTGCCTTGCCAGGATACTTGAAAATAGAAAGCATTAATGAGTTTATCAGCCGAGCATCATCAAAATTTCTAGGACATTTGCGATGTCTGATTTCACATGATCAGCAAAATAATAAGAGCAGATAAGCATTACTTATTGACCCCTCAACTCTTGCTTTGTTACGAATATTATTCATTAATTTTCTCAAAAATCGTTCAAATGGATACAACCATTTGTACTGAATAGGACCAGCTATTTGTGCCTTGTATGGTAAATGCACTGGTAGATGATCCATTGAATCAAAAAAACTAGGAGAAAAAATTCGTTCCAGCTTACATAGTATGAGAGGAATGTCTGTTTTCAGACGAACCATTGTAACACCCAATAATTTTCTGGTATTATTAGGGATTTTTCAGAATTTTTCTAGCATTTTTCGGAATTAAAATAAAAAGAAAAAGAAAAAGGGGTCGGGCGGGGTTTGATCTTGCGACCACAGGGCAAAGCAAGCCCTTAAGGGAGTTGGGGTAACCAGCTGGGGAAGGGTATCAAACACAAAAAAAGATGAAGCGAATTAATGTTATAGTTGATTTAGCCCGTTTCATGAGGAGGTATTTAAACTTCCGCTTAAGTTGCGATTTAATCCCCTTTTAGGGCTGGGCGACGGCGCAAACAGGCAAAGGGGGAGGCTGCGAAAATAGGGAGAAAAGAGAGGAGTTTCCTTACTTCCTCTTCCTCCTCTTGAGTGGAGAACCTAGGGCTCCTTCCCTAGGGCCAAGAAGTAGAGTTTTCTTGCAAAGGAAAAGGAAAAGAACCCTACGCTAGGAATTTCGAGATACTTAGTAAGTTTTCTTCAAGATAAGGGTAAGTAAATCACTCACCTGCAATAGAAGTAGTTTCTCCATGTATTTCTCGTTGTAGAATCATGTTTGTGATCTAAGTGCATGCTTTAAGATTATGTTTTTTTTATGTGTTTTGAGTTCCTAAAGAATACATGTTTTATCATATAATATGAATTGGAGTAAATTTTTGTGTATGTGACCTAAGTATGACAAGAGTAAGTTCTTGAAAAGTCCCAAAAAGGAGTTTTGGGGTTAAGGGCACGCAAGGTGCTCGATGAAAGTTCCAAGTAAGAAAAGGTAAAGGTTTATAGTGCAATATTTATGAAAAAGAAAGTTAGCTTGATAAATACAAGCATTATGAGTAAGAAAGTATTTTACTTTGGTAAAGTGTCATGTACCGGGCAAATGAGAGGCCCACAGAAAGTAAGAAAGAAGCTCTAATAGGGTGCGGTGGCTAGCTACCGCGAAACCTATTAGGGATGCGCGCATTGGTACATTGATACCATGGTACAGTGTCAAGGCCTGAGAAAGTTGATTATTATTTTGAAATATATGAGTATATGTAAGTGTTTTCAGTTTAAGCATATGTTTTGCTAAGTATGTTAACATTGTTATGTTACAAGCATGTTAAAGAGCAAGAGCAAGGAAGTTAGTGGTTTAAAGTATGGAAATGCATAAGTAGCAAGTCTCAAAAGAAATTATGAGCATGTTAGATTTGCCAATGTATTAATGCTAGTAAATATTTTCAAGCATGATTGAGCATGATAAGTATGTGAAAGTTTCCATGTGTAAGTATTTCAAAGTGCATGTGTTTTGAAGCAAACATTATTTGAAAAGAGCATGTTTATCATTGATCGCATGGATTTGTGAGTTAGGATTTACTTACTAAGCAAATCGCTTATTAGTTGCATTTCCTTCTATTGCAGACAAAGGTAAAGAAAAAGCATAAGCTAGGGAGGCGAGCGGGACTTGCATTGATGTTCAGTGGCGGCGGAACCGTGGAAGAGATCGTCGGGTTAAGTCTTGTAGAACATGTGTTTTGGTGTTTTGAATTGGTAGAACGAATGACTTTGTTTAAACCTTGCATAGAGACAAAGTTGGGTACAAACTCTAGTCTAGATTTCACATATTTTGATAGCTTATTTACTTCCGCAAAGATCATAATTGCAAGTTTATGAGTTTGTTTTGGGTTGCTAAAATGTTTATAAAACTAGTATAGAGTATAGAAATGGAGTTATGTCTTTGCATGTCTTAAAAGTATATGAATTGTGGAGCTTTGGAAATGATTTTCAGGTCTGTAAATGCGCAGATTTCAGGCGTGCCAGTCGACTGGTTCAGAACCAGTCGACTGCCCTATTGAACAGAAAGTTTCTGTTCGACGCACCAGTTGACTGCCAAGAGGCCAGTCGACTGGTGCCGAGCACAAAAAGTTTCTGTGGCTAACACCAGTCGACTGACTATATAGCAGTCGACTGGTAACATTAAAAAGAAAGTGTTGTAGGGCAGATGGTTAGTGCTTCTCTTTTACAACTAAGAGGTCTAGGGGTCAAATCCTTGCAAAGTAAATAAAATGAAAGTTTTTTTTTAAAGGGGAAAAATTCAGAGTAAGTTAAGGGAAGTCAAGTAGTTGTAACCCAAGGCTAAGAATAAGGTAAAGTTAAGGTAAAGTAAAAGTGGCGCCCGCTTTAAGTAAGGGAGAGAAGTTAAGAAGGCGGGTCGTCACAACCATATCATCCACCATAATACACCTTGCTGTCAAATCTCTAAAAAATAGACTCAATTATGTGAGTGCTTCCCAGACATTTTGAGGAAGTAAGTCATGAAAAGCTATTAGAATAAGTCTTTGCATAAACACATGACAGTTATGACTTTTCATTCTAAACATTTTGTCTGTTCATATCGATGCATCTAGCCATATTAGAAGCATACCCGTCTGGAAATTTTATTTCTTTCAACCAACTACACAAAGCTTGCTTTCCATCTTTGTCCAATGTATAACAAGCCTTTAGAAATGTATTAGATGTTTCATCCTGATGCAATTCTGGCCTGTTAACTAGCTCTTTTAATTCTTCACGTGATTTTGCAGTGTCTTTAGTTATTCCAGGCACGTTCATTACAGTGTTAAAGATATTATCAAAGACATTTTTTTCAACATGCATAACATCTAAATTATGTCAAATGAGCAAATACTTCCAATAAGGTAGCTCCCAAAATATACTCCTTTTCTTCCATTCACAGTTGCACATCCGAACAATGTACTTATTTATGTCATCGGAACCAGGTTGAGTAACTAGTAAAAATCCATAATTGTCAATTTGTTCAATGATATCTTCACCTGAAGCAATCACTGGAGGAGATTTTCTCACTGCAACATTCTTTAGGATTTTTTTTATTTCTCCTAAAAGGGTGATCAACAGGTAAAAATTTACGGTGATTATCGAACCAAGATACGTTCCCACTGCAAGGTAATGAAAATGCATTAGACTCCATCATGCAATGTGGGCATGCTAATTTTCCATATGTGCTCTATCCTGACAATATCGAGTATGCTGGAAAATCACTAATTGTTCATAATAATGCAGCATGTAATGTAAAATTAGTTTTACTTGCAACATCATAAGTCAAGGACCCAACATTCCATAAATCATTCAACTCAGTAATCAAAGGTAGGAGGAAAATATCTATCTTCTCTTTAGGATTGGTTGGACCAGAAATCAATACAGTAAGAAACATAAATTCATCTTTCATTCACATCCATGGCGGTAAATTATACGGTGTTAATATCACTGGCCAAGAAGAATATTGTTGTCCTGACTGACCAAATGGTTGAAATCTATCTGCAAAAAGTCTCAATCTCACATTACGTGGTTCCATCTGAAATGAAGGAAACACACTATCAAGATGTTTCCATATACGAGAATCACAAGGATGACACATTACACCTCCTTCGTGCGCATGGTCATGATGTCATATCATGTGACTAGCTGTAGCAGTGGATGCATATAAACGTTGAAGTCTAGCAGTTAATGGAAAATAATACATAACTTTCCAAGCGATCTTTTTCTTCTTCTTCCCTAGTATACGAGTAAGAGGCTTATAACGAGTGTGACTATATATTTGCATTCACTTAGTTCATTGTTTTCATTCCAAAATATCATGCAGTTATTTATACAACAATCAATCTTCTTAACCGGCAAACCTAAACCTTTGGCCAATTTTTTTGTATTGTAAAAACTATTAGTTATTATGTTATCAGCAGGAAGCAACTCTGACATCAATTGACATATGTTATCATAACATCTTTCTGAAAAATGATGTTCTGCTTTCAAATTTAATAATCTTGCAGTAGCTGATAATTGGGAATGACCTGAAGGAATGTCTTCCCACACTTCTCCTTCACTGGCCTTTAACATTTCATATAATTGTTGATATTCATGTGTTGATATTTCATCTACTTGAGAATACTGAACAACATTCATCGCATCCTGAACCATTGTTTGCATTTCAATATTAGTTGTTGAATCAAGCGCAACAATATGTCTATCAGAAGTTGAACCAGCAGAAGGTTCAATTGATTCATACACATAGGGTTCTCCGTGACAATACCAATTATAGTAATTAGGCACAAACCCATTTCTACATATATGAACTCTCACAGTATCCTCATAACGAAAGACTCTATTTCTGCATTTTTTGTGATTACACGGACACTTTAATTCGGCACCATTCATACATTCTGGGTAACTCTTAGCAAAGTTGACAAAATGTTCAAGTTCAGAAACAAAATCGTCTCCGATAAATCCATTTTCTAATCGATTGTACATCCAAGCTTTATTCATATACATTGTTGCCTATTAATAAATAATTCAAATTTAGGATGAGAATATCAAATACTAACGCTTACAATTCTAAACATATATTAATTAAATAAAATACCATATTTCCTAATTCCTACCAATTATAGAAATTATCAATCTAAACCCTAAATTAATCAGAAAAATAATTGTCCTAATATATAATGGAAACAAATAAAATAACTATCAAATATAAATACATACCTGAAAAGCAGCAACTGCAGTAACCTACCAGAGTAAAAAAAATAAATCTAATTAATAACAAACGATTTCAAATTAGATTAACAAATAAATTTAATTAATTTTCCCCCGGCAAGGCAAATGGGCCACTAGCGTGCCAAATGGGCCGACGGCGTATTAACTGGGCCGTCAGCGTGCCAGCAGGGCCGCCGGCGTGCCAAATGGGCCAAGAGCGTGCCAGCAGGACCGTCAGCGTGCCAGCTGGCACTTTGGCATGCCCGAACGTGGCGGCTGGGCCGCCACCGAGGCCGCTGGCCCGCCAACGACGCCACCGACCACGGTCGAGGGGGCTGCGGGCGCAGTGGCCACGACCGAGGGCACTACGGGCGCCAACACCCACGACCGAGCCGGCTACGGTCGCCAACAGCTACGGGCGAGGCGGCTGCGGCCGCTAGAGGCCCTGCCCGAGCCCGCGCGACCAGGCAGCACCCCCAAGGACATGCCGACGTCGCCGACGTCGGCGGCGATGCCGATGAGATGAAGAGAAGAGATACGTACTAGGGGAGGAGACCGCGCGGTGAGGGAATCACGAGAAAGAAGGAACGATCGCGTGGGGAAAAAGAAAAGTCCGTGAGCCCTAATTTATCATCGCTTATCGACGGAATCATCATTTCGTCGGTGGCCACCGACGAAATGATGATTCCGTCGGTAATATCTCCCACGTGGCCAAGCCCCGCGCCAAACCCAAAATTTCGAGCGCCTTAATTGGGGGGCTATTACCGACGGGAACCGGTGTTCCGTCGGTAGTTTCCGACGGAACAGTACTTCCATCGGTAATTTCTAAAACTAGGAAAACCACACGCATTTTAAATGAATGCCTAAATATTCCGACGGAAAATATTCTCC
>JAGFNQ010000156.1:135926-180813 GCA_024364735.1 Boesenbergia rotunda | reverse complement strand
ACATCTTTTTAAGGGTAATGCAGGGTATTTAACCTCTATGATTTCGTCAAGTATACCATAATAATCAAACTCAATGTTACTATTCTCCATACATCCTTTGACGCATATACCAAAATTGAAGGTTAACCTGCTTGATTCTCGGTGTCTGACGTGAAATTTGAGGTCATTAACATAGTAACCAGAGTAAACCATTATTTTACAGAGAGGACCTGATGCAAGATTCAATATCCTATCATTTTCGACATTTGAAATTCTACGATCTTTCACCTATAAAATTAATTTTAATATAAATTAGGAGATTGAATAGTATTTCTTGTAACTCAAATATTATTAAATTTAAATTGCTTTAACTTACATATATTTGGAATCATAATGCAAATTCCGTCTCTAACTTTGCAGCTATCTCACTTGCACCAAAAGATGAATTTTGCAAATATAGTTGTTGTTCGTATAAGCTGACAAAGAATTTCAGATATAATTAAAACATTTTAAATCCTTATTGTAACATTTTAAAATGAATGATAGTTTTATTAGAGAAGTAAACTTACTTTATATATGGTTTGACCTCATGACAGTTTAGAAGTATGTATGTTCTGACAGCATGGTATTCTTGTTCAGTTAACCATCTAGATGAAGATGCACCAATTGTCTTGCCATGATACTTGAAAATAGAAAGCATCAATGGGTCTATCGATTGAGCATCATCAAAATTTCTAGGACATTTGTGATGTCTGATTTTCACATGATTAACAAAATAATAAGGGCAGAAAGAAAATGCTTCTTCAACCAGATAAGCATTACTTATTGATCCCTCAACACTTGCTTTGTTACGAACATTATTCTTTAATTTCCTCAAAAATCGTTCGAATGGATACATCTATCTGTACTGAACAGGATCAGCTATTTGTGCCTTGTATGGTAAATGCACTGGTAGATGTTCTATTGAATCAAAAAAACTAGGAGGAAAAATTCGTTCTAGCTTACATAGTATGAGAGGAATGTTTGTTTTTAGGCGAACCATATCAACCACCATAATACACCTTGCTGTCAAATCTCTAAAAAATAGACTCAATTCTGTGAGTACTTCCCAAACATTTTGAGGAAGTAAGTCATGAAAAGCTACTGGAATAAGTCTTTGCATAAACATATGACAGTCATGACTTTTCATTCCAAACATCTTTAATCTGTTCATATCGACGCATCTAGCCATATTAGAAGCATACCCATCTGGCAATTTTATTTCCTTCAACCAACTACATAAAGCTTGCTTTCTATCTTTGTCCAATGTATAACAAGCCTTTGGAAATCTATTAGATGTTTCATCCTGATGCAATTTTGGCCTGTTAACTAGCTTTTTTAATTCTTCACGTGATTTTGCAGTGTCTTTAGTTTTTCTAGGCACGTTCATCACAGTGTTGAAGATATTATCAAAGACATTTTTTCAACATGCATAACATCTAAATTATGTTGAATGAGCAGATACTTCCAATAAGGTAGCTCCAAAAATATACTCCTTTTCTTCCATCCACACTTGCACATCCGAACAATGTACTTATTTATGTCATTGGAACCAAGTTGAGAAACTGGTAGAAATCCATAACTGTCAATTTGTTCAATGATATCTTCACCTGACGCAATCACTGGAGGAGATTTTCTCACTACAATATTCTTTAGGATTTTTTTTATTTCGCCAAAATGGTGATCAACAGGTAAAAATTTACGGTGGTTATCGAACCAAGATACCTTCCCACTGCAAGGTAATGAAAATGCATCAGACTCTATCATGCTACTAATTTTCCAGATGTGCTCCATCCTGACAACATCGAGTATGCTGGAAAATCACTAATTGTCCATAATAATGCAGCATGTAATGTAAAATTACTTTTACTTACAACTTCATAAGTCAAAGACCCTAGATTCCATAAATCATTCAACTCAGCAATCAGAGATTAGAGGAAAATATCTATCTTCTCTTTAGGATTGGTTAGACCAAGAATCAATATAGTAAGGAACATAAATTTATTTTTCATGCACATCCATAGCGGTAAATTATACGGTGTTAATATCACTGGCCAAGAATAATACTGCTATCCTGACTGACCAAATGGTTGAAATCCATCTGCAGAAAGTTCCAATCTCATATTACGTGGTTCCATGTGAAATGAAGGAAACACACTATCAAGATGTTTCCATGCAGGGGAATCAGAAGGATGACACATTACTCCTCCTTCGTGCGCATGCTCATGATGTCATATCATGTGACTAGCTGTAGTAGTAGATGCATATAAACGTTGAAGTCTAGCAGTTAATGGAAAATAATACATCACTTTCCAAGCAATTTTTTTCTTCTTCTTCCCTGGTATGCGAGTAAGAGGCTTATAAGGAGGGTGACTACATATTTTGCATTCATTCAGTTCATTGTCTTCATTCCAAAAGATCATGCAGTTATTTATACAACAATCAATCTTCTCAATCGACAAACCTAAACCTTTGACCAATTTTTTTGTATTATAAAAGCTATCAGTCATTATGTTATCAGCAGGAAGCAACTCTGACATTAATTGACATATGTCATCGTAACATCTTTCTGAAAAATAATGTTCTACTTTCAAATTTAATAATCTTGCAATAGCCGATAGTTGGGAATGACCCGAAGGAATGCCTTCCCACACTTCTCTTTCACTGGCATTTAACATTTCATATAATTGTTGATATTCATGTGTTGGTATTTCATCTACATGAGAATAGTGAACAACATTCATTGCATCCTGAACCATTGTCTGCATTTCAATATTAGTTGTTGAATTTGGCGCAATTCAACATGTCTATCAGATGTTAAACCAGTAGAAGGTCCAATTGGTTCATACACATAGGGTTCTCTGTGACAAAACCAATTATAGTAATTTGGGACAAACGCATTTCTACATATATGAACTCTCATAGTATCCTCATCATGAAAAGCTCTATTTCTGTATTTCTTGATTATACGGGCACCTTAATTCAGCACTATTCATATATTCTGGATGACTATTAGCAAAGTTCATAAAATGTTCAAGTTTAGAAACAAAATCATCTTTGATAAATTAATTTTCTAATCGATTGTACATCCAAGCTTTATTCATATACATTGTTGCCTAATAATAAGTAATTCAAGTTTAGGATGATAATATAAAATAAATAAAATTAAACATAAATTATTATTAATTACATGTTTAAAACAAACAATCATCATACTGAGTAAGATAAATCTATATAATTAATTGTAAATACTAACGCTGACAATTCTAAACATATATTAATTAAATAAAATACCTCATTTCTTAATTCCTACCTATTATAATAAATTATCAATTTACATCCTAAATTAATAACAAAATTAATTGTTCTAACATTTATTATAAATATGTAAAATGATCCAGAGAGTGATCCAGAGAGTCTGATCAGTCTGGTGAACGATCAGGAAGAAAACAGAAACACTCTGTGTGGTTTCTATTTGGCTTCTGATCGTTCTGGTGAACGATCAGAGAGATCTCAGAAGATAAACCTGATCAATTGTCTGACCGATTAGGATCGGTCTGCCCGCACCTAACCGATCAGGATGGCTCCTGATCGGTCAGGGAGTGACTTGATCGGTCACCAGACCGATCAGGTCACAACCTGATCGGTCAGGTGACCGATCAGGGCCTTTGGCTGGAGGGAACTGAAAGAAATCCCAGTAAGCTTGTGGATCGGTCAGTGTGACCGATCCTTAATCCTTGATCGGTCAGTGTGACCGATCACAGAGCCACTGGGTTGATCAGGTAGGAGCCTGCTCGATCAGGATCCTCACTGATCGGTCCGAGTGATAGATCAGTGTCTGAACTTTAATTTGAAAACGTTGTCAGACTTCTGATAACGCTTTGATCTCGCACTGAATCCTTCTGATACCTGCTGATTTCTTTATGATTTGCTGTGCTAAGCTTCTGATGAGTGTGCAGGTGAGACAGGGATAATACAAACCAAGGAGAAGAGTCAATGGCGACTTTCACCGTGGCAGGTTTGTCTGTTTTCCCTTCGCAGGATTCAACGGCTTCTGGTGCTGGCTAGCAACTGTCTGGTGCAGCGGCAACTGACCTGAGGCTCAGCTGAAGTGGTTTCAGTAGACTGAGCCCAGTAGAGGTCAGTGGGTCAGTGATGACAGAGCTGATCAGAGGTTGCAGACGTGCCGGGTGAGCAGACGCTTAAGAGGAAGCTGGGAAGCAGAGGAGCATAGGAGAACGAACAGAAAAACAAGTGAAGTGTTTTTGCTGGGTTGTGGAGCTCTTTGCAAAGTCTTCATTCTTGAGTGCTTCTGTTGTATCCGTGTGAGCTTTTCTTCTCGTGTCTGTGTGCTTAACTGTTATCATCTTGAGACTGTTTGTGGAGAGGTTTCTCCACCGAGAAGGAGGCTATTATATCCGGAGTTTTGGGGCTTGATCTGCCGACGATCAAGGGATCGCCCACCTCACGGGTACGCCAAGGAGTAGGGGCAAGTTATCCCCGAACCTTGTACATCCTCGTGCTAGCGCTGGTTTGGTCTGTCTCTTTGTATTTGTCTTTCTGTATATGTTTTGCTTCCGCTGCTAACCTGATCGCAGAAAGATTTCAAAGATGAAAGTGATTTGAGTGTCTAGCTATTCACACCCTCCCTCTCTAGTCATCCAAGGTCCAACAAGTGGTATCAGAGCAAGGGGCTCTGTCTAACGGTTTAACACCCAAGAGCTTACAACGATGGCTTTGAGAAAAGGTTTCAGCTCCAACCGACAGCCTTTCTTCGACGGGGCTGATTTCCAATAATGGAGATTGCGAATGGATACTATCTCAAGACGGACATCAGAATGTGGTTTTCTGTGAAGGTGTCACGCCCCGAGACCCCGGGAGCCACTGATCCAATAGAAAATCGGACAGCACCTCCCCTGTCCGGCGGACAATTTACACATACATACATCATCATAAATCACTCTCATGCAGTTTAAATGGCCTCAGGCCTCAAATCAAGACAGAATATGAAATAAAACTGGGTAACCATACCTGACTGCGGACCGGTCCGACTTACGACAAAACACAAAGCATAAAGGTCTCACAAACATACAACTATACTGTCGTATAGTATGACTAAATCCAACAAAAGCAACAGCGGAAGAAAACAATAGAAAATACTAGCAACACACTAGACGATAAATCCCGAAGACATCTCAACAAGTACGTGAACTGGGACAGGCTGTCGGGCACGCTCCAGTCAGTCATCCTGAAATAAAAACAAGGAGCTAACGGTATGAGTAATAAAACTCAGCGAATATCTCCTCATATATATACAAGATAGTCAAATATAGCAACAGTGTAATAGACTACCGAAATCGTACGTGCACAGACAGTAATAAGAAGAGCTGCAAGAGAACAATAAGAACTACCATACCAATATCGTAGAGTCACCAAGACCAGACATAAGGGTCTCCTGTAAGTGCATGTCAATCATATACAACATCAAGTATAAACAAGCACAAGTAAGGGCAAAATAAATGAACACACAAAGTGCAATGACATGGTCTGGTCACCCCTACCGTCGGTCAGACATCGTCACCTATGTACGGGAGGAAGCTGAGCGGAGGCCACCCTCCGACGTAGGGCTGTGACTGCCGTCCATACTCTACCATCACTACTCCTGAGCGATCGAGTAGACGGAATGCTGCCGGTGTAACACCCCTACTCCATGGCCTATCCTAGCGAGGTAATCCATCAGCCTAAGGCCATCGGTGGAGGACATCTCTATCTGAGTGTTACCCCTACCCCATGTATATAAATGGGGGAGAGATCTCGCCCTCTCATCTCCTGGTATATGGACTACTCAAGGAGGGACATCTGCCTGCTACCACGCTCTGATTCACTACCCCATGAGTGCATGAGCGGAGCAGCACAGAGCACTCTACCCATACTCCGTCAACCACTAACCCGTGAGTGGCCGTATGGGTAGGTCAGTATAACTGTCGACCTAGCTCACCCAAAAGGGGCCCCTGCTCGACAGTGATGCACAGTGCAGTATGATGCATAACAACGGTCAAATAGCATCCACTATCTAGTCCACCTATATCAACATGATATGCAAGGATCGTGGAACATGCACCATATCCTAAATCCTACAGGTATAGGTATCACATATCAGTTGTGGCACAACCAGCATCGACAAAACAAATATAATAGTCATGCCACCATTCTATTACTCTATTGCTACACAAGCATATCAAATATATATATATCTGTGACAATTCTAAAAGAAGAGTCAGAGATACCCGCCTCCGATGAAGTAACACGAAAACGATGAGCACCCCCGTCCAAAACTCCGTAACCGATCACCACGTCAATGTCCTGTATCATGCACATAAATTTAGCTATTACAATATAATGATAGCTAAACTAATACTACACAATATTAGGATCTAACCCTAACTATCATGTGTAGTTCATCAACCCTAATTAATTAAACACCCTTGATCTAACCTGTGACCCAATTAGATTATCAACTAAACAAAACCCGAACCCATTCACCACTCATGACATGAGGCTGCAGGATCGGCTAAGCAAATTATTCTAATCCCTACGATTAAATCAGGGCACATGAACAATAGCCTATTCCAAGATCAAGGACAAACAAATAACAATCCCACTCAAACATCCACAAAAACCTCACAAACTGATCAAGGCCAACAATACCCTCACAAACTGATCAGATTGCTCCCAACATAGCTCACGGCCAAGAACCAAACTAAATCAAATTCCAATTGAAGAACATGGTAGTGATCAACCATAGAGAACAAATACGAAATCCAACTCTAATTAACAACAATAGCAAATCACCACGGAACACTCAAAACCTAAATCGATTCAACCAACGAATCAAACGATTCTACACATATTGATCCAATCCCTTCACAGATCGAAAGCCAACAGAGACAACCTCCGAAACCATCCAAAACTCTCGGAAAACAATCGAGATCACAGAACATTTCAAATCCTTTGATTCTAAACCACACCCACGGCGAGAATACACAAGATCTCAGAATCTGTCCTAATTCCCAAAACAGGTCAAGAACCAACCACCATCTCACGGCAATACAAGCATACAAAACTCTCCAATTCAACAATGATCACCAATCAAAGAAATCGAAGAACCCTACCGATCAGAGAAAAGATTACTTCAGATCACACACCCAAACACCTCTGCTCAGATCGCTCAGGGAGAGAAATCGCCACAATAGCCGTGCCCTAGGTCCCAAAACCAACCTCTGAAATCGCTGACCCGAGCCCTCGATCGCGTGGAGTTGCCGTCCAGTGAGGAACCGAGGGCGAGGAGGAAGAACCACCAGAGATCGCTGCTGCCGCCGTTCCCTCGCGTGCGCTCGGCGAAGAAGAAGAAGGAGAGTCGAACGGGAAGAGGAAAGAAAATCACGAAAAGGAATCCCACCCTTTTTTGCCAAAAGCACCGGCTTAAAAGATTCGGCCGAAAACTTTAGAAAGGAAAAGGAAATTAATTAATGGCTGGTCATTTTGCAATTTGCCCCTCTGATTTTGGCTTGTTCGACATAGGCCCTTAAGTTTAGGAACTTTGCATTCTGGTCATTCTATTTTCGGTATTTTAACAGAAGGAGGGATTCACCCCTCCAAAAGACGCTGAGGGAAAGGAGCTTGACTCCTCAAGATGGTCTGCCGAGCAAACCCGGAAGGGAGAAGCCGATGCCAAAGCTGTGATCACCCTGCAGTGTGGGATGACCAAGGAGCAACTTATCAAAGTTGGTCCCTTCACCAGTGCTAAGGATCTTTGGAACAAACTTATTGAACTCCATGAAGGAATCAGAGATTCAAGAATAGCCAAGAGGGATCTTTTCCTCAACCAACTCCAAAACCTCACCATGAAGGAGTCCGAAACGGTAAGTGAACTCGATGGCCGTTTCAAAGAAATACTTAACGGTTTGCATTCCATTGATGAGAAGGTCGAAAACCGCGACCTTGTAAGGTATATCCTTAAATCCTTTCCTAGGAATGCCTTGTGGTCATCCATGGTGGATGCCTACAAGGTATCTAAGGATCTTTCTATTGTTAAATTAGAAGATTTATTTTGTGAAATGGAACTACATGAGATCGCTAACCAAAGCCCAAAGGAGAAGGGTGTGGCTTTTGTGGCAGGCGACAGAAGGAAGAAGAAGAAGGAGAAGAAGAAGGAAAAGGAGGAGGAGAAGAGCTGCTGTCACATGACCTTCATGGTAATAGAGGATCCAAATGAAGAAAGGAGTGATAACGAATCAAGTGACTCCTCAACCGCGGCTTCATCATCTTCGGATGATGAAGAGGTAATTTCTCCCGAATTAGATAAATGCTATAAAATAATAGCTTGCTTGACAAACATGCTTAAGAAATCTAAGAACAAGGTTAAATTATTGAAAATGAAAGTAGAATAATTAAAAATCTCTAAGGATGAGGTAATTGATGATTTGCATGATGAGTCCCTTAAGAATGAAAACAAGACCTTGAGGAGCGAGATTGAAAATCTCAAAAATATTCTTGAGAAGTTTTTAACTAGCTCTAAAACTTTAGACATGATCCTTAATTCTCACAAAGCGGTTTATAACAAGGCCGGTATAGGTTACCGACCTAAAGAATCAACCTTTGTGTCATTAATGTCTAGAACCCATATTAGATCACCAAATGATTCTAGGGTTCAAAATAAAATGATCAAGGCATGGGTGCCAAAATCATTCATTGAAGATGCATTAGGTCCCAAAATTTGGGTACCTAAATTATCTGTTTTTCGGGTAGTATAGCATTGGTTGAGGGGGAGCATCTATCAACATGGGTTGTTGATGATGGGTGCTCCAAACACAAGACTGGAGAATCAATTTTGATACGTGAAACGTACTTGATACTAATTGACAGTTCGGATTCTTGTATTAGTGAGCATATAACTATTGATCCCAGGAAATCAATAGGGCACTAATCCAAGCTGTGTATTTTAAATCTTGACATTCATCAGTCTGAAGGACAGAATTAAACATTAATATTCATTTGTGTTTGGTCACTATCCCTTCACACTTTCAAGTCTAAATGTCTCTATGTATATGTAGAACCTATTAGTTGTTCAAACATCGTAGTATCATCTTTCTCAATTTTTCTCCTTCCTATTTTACAATCAATTGGAGTAACATCTGATTGCTGTTGTTTAATAGTTATGTTTTTTTGGTATGCCTTTGCTGGATAAAATCAATTAATGAAATACTTCCATTAATATGAGTCTGTTAGGTAAAGTTCAAAAAATAAAATCATCAAGGTATAGTTCTAAAATAGACAAGAGCATTGTCTTTGAATTTTCTTAATAGTGGGGTCAAATACAACTTTGTGATGATGAATTCATTGTGATCAAAGGAGTATAAGTAGTTTACTGTCGACATTATACTATGCTTCGATTTGATACAAACCTGTTTTGGGTTTTATGGCTTAGATAAAGTTTTTTTTGGGATTCAAATCATGTTTTAGAACCTGTTTCTGAAATATCAAATTGTTAATGCAGTCTGATCTGGAACGTATTGGAGATTCATAAATTTTTCTGAAATCTGATCGGTCCATAGATAGATCAGAAATTTTTCTGTATCAATCAGCAGTCTGATGAGGCTGCTTTACTTATTGTCATATGAAGCATATACATTGTTGCCATGATACATTTATGGTATATGCCTTCATATGTAATTCAACACTAACCTTTGGTTATTTTGGGTTTGGGGAGAGACCCTCGTTTAAGGGGGAGATATGTTGAAACTTAATAACTATACCCTTTTCGGTGTTTGACAAAGGGGGAGAGAATGGTTGATTAAGTTTAGATTACAAATTTAATTATTGTAGGGGGAGAACTTTGATTCCCTTGTGATAATTGAATTGACTTCGATTGATCTGTGATACCTAAACATAAATCGGGTTGTCAAACGACAAAAAGGGGGAGATTGTTGATGCAGTCTGACCCGATTGTTGTTTTGGTGTTGACACTAATTTAAGTTTTGGTTGAGTAAATTCGGCTTAAGTCCTGGTCGGGGACTGGGCATGAAATACCGGTGAGTGAAGCCGGATGATTGAAACCCTGGTAAGTGAAGCCGGGTCTCGGTGAGTGAAGCCGGGTGATGGAAACCCCGATGAGTGAAGCCGGGTGATGAAATCCCGGTGAGTGAAGCCGGGTCCTAGCGAGTGAAGCTAGGTAACGGAAATCCCGGTGAGTGAATCCGGATCTTGGTGAGTGAAGCCAGGTGACTGAAATCCCGGTGAGTGAAGTCGGGTCCTAGTGAGTGAAGCTAGGTGACAGAAACCCCGGTGAGTGAAGTCGGGTCCTGGTGAGTGAAGCCAGGTGACGGAAACCCGGTGAGTGAAGTCGGGTCCTAGTGAGTGAAGCTAGGTGACTGAGCCAAGTGACCTGATCGGTCTGGAGTTCGATCAGGAGTTGGCACGAGTTCTCTTGTGAACAGATCGGTCTGATGACCAATCTAGAGAGTCTGATCGGTCTGGTGAACGATCAGGAAGAAAACAGAAACACTCTGTGTGGTTTCTGTTTGGCTTCTGATCGTTCTGGTGAACGATCAGAGAGATCACAGAAGATAAACCTGATCGGTCTGTCTGACCGATCAAGATCGGTCTGTCCGCACCTGACCGATCAGGATGGCTCCTGATCGGTCAGGGAGTGACCTGATCGGTCACCAGACTGATCAGGTCACAACCTGATCGGTCAGGTGACCGATCAGAGCCTTTGGCTAGAGCGAACTGGAAGAAATCCCAGTAAGCTTGTGGATCGGTCAGTGTGACCGATCACAGAGCCACTGGATCGATCAGGCAGGAGCTTGATCGATCAGGATCCTCACTGATCGGTCAGAGTGACCGATCAGTGTCTGAACTTTAATTTGAAGACGTTGTCAGACTTTTGATAACACTCTGATCTCGCACTGAATCCTTCTGATACCTGCTGATTTCTTTGTGATTTGCTATGCTAAGCTTCTGATGAGTGTGCAGGTGAGACAAGGATGATACAAACCAAGGAGAAGAGTCAATGGCGACTTTCACCGTGGCAGGTTTGTTTATTTTCCCTTCGCAGGATTCAACGACTTCTGGCGCGGGCTAGCAACTGTCTGGTGCATCGGCAACTGACCTGAGGCTCAGCTGAAGTGGTTTCAGTGGACTGAGCCCAGTAGAGGTCAGTGGGTCAGTGATGATGGAACTGATCAGAGGTTGCAGACACGCCGGGTGAGCAGACGCTTAAGAGGAAGCTGGGAAGAAGAGGAGCATAGGAGAACGAACAGAAAAACAAGTGAAGTGTTTTTGCTGGGTTGTGGAGCTCTTTGCATAGTCTTCATTCTTGAGCGCTTCTGTTGTATCCGTGTGAGCTTTTCTTCTCGTGTCTGTGTGCTTAACTGTTATCATCTTGAGACTGTTTGTGGAGAGATTTCTCCACCGAGAAGGAGGCTATTATATCCGGAGTTCCGGGGCTTGATCTGCCGACGATTAAGGGATCACCCACCTCACGGGCACGCCAAGGAGTAGGGGCAAGTTATCCCCGAACCTTATACATCCTCGTGTTAGTGCTGGTTTGGTCTGTCTCTTTGTATTTGTCTTTCTGTATATGTTTTGCTTCCGCTGCTAACCTGATTGCAAAAAGTTTTCAAAGAAGAAAGTGATTTTAGTGTCTGGCTATTCACACCCCCCTCTCTTTAGCCATCCAAGGTCCAACACATTCTTAATTAGATTCTCACTACTCCATGTATTGTTCTGACAGGTACGCCAATAGATAATCCTTACGCTTACTGCAAGCGCCATGTTACCAAAGGGCGTACCTAAGTATTGGTATTTACCAAAAGGCGTACCATGGTTTCAATGTTACCAAAGGACGCACATATTTTAGTAAACTTCCTCTTATACCCCTACCATCAAGTACTGCATGCATTTCTCTTTCTCTTTCTCTTTCTCTTTGTCAGTAACGATTTTCGAGATGGACCATAAAGAGATGTTCCTTTATATTTTGATTCTTATATTATGGAACCTTTCTCAAAACAAAAAAAATATTGAAATTAATTAAAATATTTTTATTAAATTAAAACTAAAAGAACATATCAGACCCACGTTGGGCCTGAAATGGTTCCATTTCAGGCCCAACGTGGGGATGAAATGTTTCCATTTCAGGCCCAACGTGCCCAATATTAAGAGTTTTCTTTCGATTCTTTGTTATTACATTTTAACACTTCAGAGAAGTCCAAATAAACAATGGATAGCAAATTTGAACGCCTTGTAACCTCAAAAATCCACAGGAACTGAAATTTTTATAATCGGAGCTCTCTAGGTCAATCAGTGGTCTTTTAGGGTCATTGGGGCAGAAATGGAACATTTCAGCCCCACGTTGGGCCTGAAATGATTCCATTTCAGGCCCAACGTGGGGCTGAAATGTTTCCATTTCAGCCCCAACGTGCCCAATATTAAGAGTCTTTTTTCGATTCTTTGTTATTACATCTTAACACCTCGGAGAAGTCCAAATAAACAATGGATAGCAAATTTGAACTCCTTGTAACCTCAAAAATCCACAGAAACTGAAATTTTTACAATCGAAGCTCTCCAGGTCAATCAGTGACCTTTTAGGGTCATTGGGGCTGAAATACAAACATTTCAGCCCCACGTTGGGCCTGAAATGATTCCATTTCAGGCCATTTCAGGCCCGCATTGGGCCTGAAATGGAATCATTTCAGACCCAACGTGGGGCTGAAATGTTTCCATTTCAGCCCCAATGACCCTAAAAGGCCACTGATTGACCTAGAGAACTCCGATTGTAAAAATTTCAGTTCCTGTGGATTTCTGAGGTTACAAGGAGTTCAAATTTGCTATCCATTGTTTATTTGGACTTCTCTGAGGTGTTAAAATGTAATAATGAAGAACCACGAAGAAATCACACATTAGGCCTTTTAGGGTCATTGGGCCTGAAATGGTTGGACACCTATTGCATTGGTGATATCTAATATATATATGTTTGGACACCTAAAACATCATCTCCTACCTCTGACCTCTCTATTCATATAGAATTTTCAGAAATCCAGATATAGGAGGTCCATCAGTGGGTTTTGGTCAAAACTCATTGATATTTCTAAACTACTCCTATTTGATTGGTGATATCTAATATATAGATGGTTGGACACCTAAAACATCATCTCCTACCTCTAACCTCTCTATTCATATGGAGTTTTCAGAAATCCAGATATGGGAGGTCCATCAGTGGGTTTTGAGCAAAATCCACTGATGGAACTAAACTAGACCTATAGCTTTGAAAAAAATAAAAATTTGAGGTTATGGACATCTAAAATACTTTCTCCAATCTCATCCCTAACTTTTTAGCTGGGGGTTTCAGAAATCCAGATATGGGAGGTCCATCAGTGGGTTTTGAGCAAAACCCACTGATGGAACTAAACTAGACCTATAGCTTTGGAAAAAATAAAAATTTTAGGTTATAGGCACCTAAAATACTTTCTCCAACCTCAACAATAACTTTTTAGCTGGGAGTTTCAGAAATCCAGATATGAGAGGTCCATCAGTGGGTTTTGAGCAAAACCCACTGATGGAACTAAACTAGACCTATAGTTTTGGAAAAAATAAAAATTTGAGGTTATGGACACCTAAAATACTTTCTCCAACCTCATCCCTAATTTTTTAGCTGGGGGTTTCAGAAATCCAGATATGGGAGGTCCATCAGTGGGTTTTGAGCAAAACCCACTGATGGAACTAAACTAGACCTATAGCTTTGGAAAAAATAAAAATTTGAGGTTATGGACACCTAAAATACTTTCTCCAACCTCATCCCTAACTTTTTAGCTGGGGGTTTCAGAAATCCAGATATGGGAGGTCCATCAGTGGGTTTTGAGCAAAATCCACTGATGGAACTAAACTAGACCTATAGCTTTGGATAAAATAAAAATTTTAGGTTATGGACACCTAAAATACTTTCTCCAACCTCAACAATAACTTTTTAGCTGGGGGTTTCAGAAATCCAGATATGGGAGGTCCATCAGTGGGTTTTGAGCAAAACCCACTGATGGAACTAAACTAGACCTATAGCTTTCAAAACCGACTGATGGACCTCCCATATCTGGATTTCTGAAAACTCCATATGAATAGAGAGGGTAGAGGTAGGAGATGATGTTTTAGGTGTCCAAACATCTATATATTAGATATCACCAATCAAATAGGACTAGTTTAGAAATATCAGTGAGTTTTGACCAAAACACACTGATGGACCTCCCATATCTGGATTTCTGAAAATTCCATATGAATAGAGAGGTCAGAGGTAGGAGATGATGTTTTAGGTGTCCAAACATCTATATATTAGATATCACCAATGCAATAGGTGTCCAACCATTTCAGGCCCAATGACCCTAAAAGGCCTAATGTCTGATTTCTTCGCGGTTCTTCATTATTACATTTTAACACCTCAGAGAAGACCAAATAAACAATAGATAGCAAATTTGAACTCCTTGTAACCTCAGAAATCCACAGAAACTGAAATTTTTACAATCGGAGATCTCTAGGTCAATCAGTGGCCTTTTAGGGTCATTGGGGCTGAAATGGAAACATTTCAGCCCCACGTTGGGCCTGAAATGATTCCATTTCAGGCCCAATGCGGGCTTGAAATGGAATCATTTCAGGCCCAATGTGGGGCTGAAATGTTTCCATTTCAGCCCCAATGACCCTAAAAGGCCACTGATTGACCTAGAGAACTCCGATTGTAAAAATTTCAGTTCCTGTGGATTTCTGAGGTTACAAGGAGTTCAAATTTGCTATCAATTATTTATTTGGACTTCTCCAAGGTGTTAAAATGTAATAACAAAGAATCGAAAAAAGACTCTTAATATTGGGCACGTTAGGGCTGAAATGGAAACATTTCAGCCCCACGTTGGCCTGAAATGGAATCATTTCAGGCCCAATGTGGGGCTGAAATGTTTCCATTTCAGCCCCAATGATCCTAAAACGCCACTGATTGACCTAGAGTGCTCCGATTGTAAAAATTTCAGTTCCTGTGGATTTCTGAGGTTACAAGGAGTTCAAATTTGCTATCCATTGTTTATTTGGACTTCTCCGAGGTGTTAAAATGTAATAACAAAAAATCGAAAAAAGACCTTTAATATTGGGCCTGAAATGGACACGTTGGGCCTGAAATGGAAACATTTCAGGCCCACGTTGGGCCTGAAATGGAATCATTTCAGGCCCAATGTGGGCCTGAAATGGAATCATTTTAGGCCCAACGTGGGCCTGAAATGGTTCCATTTCAGGCCCAATGACCCTAAAATGCCTAATGTGTCAAAATCCACTGATTAACCTACAGAGCTCCGATTGTAAAAATTTCAGTTCCTGTGGATTTCTGAGGTTACAAGGAGTTCAAATTTGCTATCCATTATTTATTTGGAATTCTTCGAGGTGTTAAAATGTAATAATGAAGAACCAAGAAGAAATCACACATTAGGCCTTTTAGGGTCATTGGGCCTGAAATGGTTGGACATCTATTGCATTGGTGATATCTAATATATAGATGTTTGGACACCTAAAACATCATCTCCTACCTCTGACCTCTCTATTCATATGGAATTTTCAGAAATCCAGATATGGGAGGTCCATCAGTGTGTTTTGGTCAAAATTCACTGATATTTCTAAACTACTCCTATTTGATTGGTGATATCTAATATATAGATGTTTGGACACCTAAAACATCATCTCCTACCTCTACCCTCTCTATTCATATGGAGTTTTCAGAAATCCAGATATGGGAGGTTTATCAGTCGGTTTTGAAAGCTATAGGTCTAGTTTAGTTCCATCAGTGGGTTTTGCTCAAAACCCACTGATGGACCTCCCATATCTGGATTTCTGAAACCCCCAGCTAAAAAGTTATAGTTGAGGTTGGAGAAAGTATTTTAGGTGTCCATAACCTAAAATTTTTATTTTATCCAAAGCTATAGGTCTAGTTTAGTTCCATCAGTGGATTTTTCTCAAAACCCACTGATGGACCTCTCATATCTGGATTTCTGAAACCCCCAGCTAAAAAGATAGGGATGAGGTTGGAGAAAGTATTTTAGGTGTCCATAACCTCAAATTTTTATTTTTTGCAAAACTATAGGTCTAGTTTAGTTTCATCAGTTGGTTTTGCTCAAAACCCACTGATGGACCTCCCATATCTGGATTTCTGAAACCCCCAGCTAAAAAGTTATTGTTGAGGTTGGAGAAAGTATTTTAGGTGTCCATAACCTAAAATTTTTATTTTTTCCAAAACTATAGGTCTAGTTTAGTTCCATCAGTGGGTTTTGCTCAAAACCCACTGATGGATCTCCCATATCTGGATTTCTGAAACCCCCAGCTAACAAGTTAGGGATGAGGTTGGAGAAAGTATTTTAGGTGTCCATAACCTCAAATTTTTATTTTTTTCAAAGCTATATGTCTAGTTTAGTTCCATCAGTGTGTTTTGCTCAAAACCCACTGATGGACCTCCCATATCTGAATTTCTGAAACCCCCAGCTAAAAAGTTATTGTTGAAGTTGGAGAAAGTATTTTAGGTGTCCATAACCTCAAATTTTTATTTTTTCCAAAGCTATATGTCTAGTTTAATTCCATCAGTGGGTTTTGCTCAAAACCCACTGATGGACCTCCCATATCTGGATTTCTGAAACCCCCAGCTAAAAAGTTATTGTTGAGGTTGGAGAAAGTATTTTAGGTGTCCATAACCTCAATTTTTATTTTTTCCAAAGCTATAGGTCTAGTTTAGTTCCATTAGTGGGTTTTGCTCAAAACCAACTGATGGACCTCCCATATCTGGATTTCTGAAACCCCCAGCTAAAAAGTTATTGTTGAGGTTGGAGAAAGTATTTTAGGTGTCCATAACCTAAAATTTTTATTTTTTCCAAAGCTATAGGTCTAGTTTAGTTCCATCAGTGAGTTTTGCTCAAAACCCACTGATGGACCTCCCATATCTGGATTTCTGAAACCCCCAGCTAAAAAGTTAGGGATGAGGTTGGAGAAAGTATTTTAAGTGTCTATAACCTTAAATTTTTATTTTTATCAAAGCTATAGGTCTAGTTTAGTTCCATCAGTGGGTTTTGCTCAAAACCCACTGATGGACCTCCCATATCTGGATTTCTGAAACCCCCAGCTAAAAAGTTATTGTTGAGGTTGGAGAAAGTATTTTAGGTGTCCATAACCTCAAATTTTTATTTTTTCCAAAGCTATAGGTCTAGTTTAGTTCCATTAGTGGGTTTTGCTCAAAACCCACTGAAAACTCCCAGCTAAAAAGTTAGGGATGAGGTTGGAGAAAGTATTTTAGGTGTCCATAACCTCAAATTTTATTTTTTCCAAAACTATAGGTCTAGTTTAGTTCCATCAGTGGGTTTTGCTCAAAACCCACTGATGGACCTCCCATATCTGGATTTCTGAAACCCCCAGCTAAAAAGTTATTGTTGAGGTTGGAGAAAGTATTTTAGGTGTCCATAACCTAAAATTTTTATTTTTTCCAAAGCTATAGGTCTAGTTTAGTTCCATCAGTGGGTTTTGCTCAAAACCCACTGATGGACCTCCCATATCTGGATTTCTGAAACCCTAGCTAAAAAGTTAGGGATGAGGTTGGAGAAAGTATTTTAGGTGTCCATAACCTCAAAATTTTATTTTTTTCAAAGCTATAGGTCTAGTTTAGTTCCATCAGTGGGTTTTGCTCAAAACCCACTGGACCTCCCATATCTGGATTTCTGAAAACTCCATATGAATAGAGAGGTTAGAGTTAGGAGATGATGTTTTAGGTGTCCAACCATCTATATATTAGATATCACCAATCAAATAGGAGTAGTTTAGAAATATCAGTGAGTTTTGACAAAAACCCACTGATGGACCTCCCATATCTGGATTTCTGAAAATTCTATATGAATAGAGAGGTCACAGGTAGGAGATGATGTTTTAGGTGCCCAATCATCTATATATTAGATATCACCAATGCAATAGGTGTCCAACCATTTCAGGCCCAATGACCCTAAAACGCCTAATGTGTGATTTCTTCGCGGTTCTTCATTATTACATTTTAACACCTTGGAGAAGTCCAAATAAACAATGGATAGCAAATTTGAACTCCTTGTAACCTCAGAAATCCACAGAAACTGAAATTTTTACAATCGAAGCTCTCTAGGTCAATCAGTGACCTTTTAGGGTCATTGGGGCTGAAATGCAAACATTTCAGCCCCACGTTGGGCCTGAAATGATTCCATTTCAGCCCCACGTGGGGCTGAAATGTTTCCATTTCAGCCCCAATGACCCTAAAAGGTCACTGATTGACCTAGAGAGCTCCGATTGTAAAAATTTCAGTTTCTGTGGATTTCTGAGGTTATAAGGAGTTCAAATTTGCTATCCATTGTTTATTTGGACTTCTCCGAGGTGTTAAGATGTAATTACAAAGAATCGAAAAAAGACTCTTAATATTGGGCACGTTGGGGCTGAAATGGAAACATTTCAGGCCCACGTTGGGCCTGAAATGGAAACATTTCAGGCCCAACATGGGGCTGAAATGTTTCCATTTCAGCCCTAATGACCCTAAAAGACCACTGATTGACCTAGAGAGCTCCGATTGTAAAAATTTCAGTTCCTGTGGATTTCTGAGGTTACAAGGAGTTCAAATTTGCTATCAATTGTTTATTTGGACTTCTCCGAAGTGTTAAAATGTAATAACAAAGAATCGAAAAAAGACTCTTAATATTGAGCACGTTGGGCCTGAAATGGAAACATTTCATCCCCACGTTGGGCCTGAAATAGAACCATTTCAGGCCCAACGTGGGTCTGATATGTTCTTTTAGTTTTAATTTAATAAAAATATTTTAATTAATTTCAATATTTTTTTGTTTTGAGAAAAGTTCCATAATATAAAAATCAAAATATAAAGGAACATCTCTTTATGGTCCATCTCGAAAATCGTTACTGACAAAGAGAAAGAGAAAGAGAAAGAGAAATGCATGCAGTACTTGATGGTAGGGGTATAAGAGGAAGTTTACTAAAATATGTGCGCCCTTTGGTAACATTGAAACCATGGTACGTCTTTTGGTAAATATCAATACTTAGGTACGCCCTTTGGTAAATTGCCGTAGAGTTTGAAACGAACGGGAAGAGTACACTCCGAGCAAGGAGTGCATCTTCTTGATGTTTCCGAGTGTTCAGCTGATGATGCACCTTAGATAGCACCCTTAGATGACTGAAGTTCCAGAGGACTCTTGCTATTGTGCAGAACACAGAGCTCTTGCTGTTTACTGTCTTTTCGATTCTTGTTATATCAAATTTCCTTATTCAGAGAGAGGGAAAAGGGAGATATGTAAGTTTGAAATGCCCTTGTATGATTTTTGTTATATTCATTCTTTGACAATTAATTCATTTTTTTTTGCGGGAAAATGTTTAAGGGTTTTGTTTTGTGATGTGGGTTAATAATGTATTAATTATTATGTGAACTTATTTAAAGATTGTCCCGTACTTGTATTGACGATTGCCTTGGTTTCATTTGAAGGGTCACCATGACTGATAGTCTTGCATACGGAAAATGATATGCTTAATGAAAAATTTTAAGAAAAAAATTAATGAATGATGTGATATTTTGTATGTAGTGATTTCCGATATTTTTATGTCCCTTAAGATATAGTTTGATTTGAGATAACAGCCTCCGGCTGCCAATGGCATTCAGGCGACAATCAAACGTGTATATATAAAATATCACGTCATTCATTGAACATTTTATTAAATTTTTTTACTGAGTCAATGCAAAGATCTGTGCCGACTGTAATGGTCGAGTGGGTGAGACAGGAGTGAGTAGGGTGTATTTCTCGTGTCAAAGTATATTTCTCAAACCATCATAATTTAATTTTCATGCAGCGTATATGATGATTAAACTATTGGTGAAATTGGATCATCAACGTGGACCGTTTCGACGGTGGGATCAGTTACTATAAAAAATTTACCTGAATAATTTGTTTTTATTGAAGCGACTTATCCCAAGTGGTAAACATAAAGACATGTGTTCCATAAGGTTCTGGGTTCGAGTCCTCTTTGTAATAAATAAGTCCTCTTTTTGAGGGATTTGTTGACTGAGGTGCTGTCTTGACAGTGATACGTCTTCTCAACAAAGTAGTATCGTACTTCCAAAAATCTCTTAGAGGGTTTTTGAATATGGAACCATTTCGACGGTGGGGTCAGTCACTATAAAAAATTTACCCGAATAATTTTTTGCCCCGAAGTTATGGTGTAGCGGTAGTGCAATTAATCGCTATCTCAGACATCCGTCGTTCGATCCTTAGCTACAACTTATTTTATAAGAATTTTTTCTTTTAAAGGGGGTGTGAATCCTGTGACATTGATCTAGATTTTTCACCGTGAATATTTTTTAATTTAGTCTAATGATCGATGAGAAATTATTTTAGGATCCATCGCCCCAGATTCGTTAACTGATCCAATATTGTTTTTTTTTTTATCACCAAGCCAACAGTCATCTTTCTTGATAGATTTATTTAATTTACGAAATATAAAAATTTATATAGGGCTAAATCGGCAACTCCGTGATTAATCGTATTGTAAAATTTAAATACCTATATAATAAACCGCCCGCAACCGATAGATATTCACGACCATATAAAGGACATATGCAAAAATTATAATTATACAGATTTTATTCAACTACATAATTTGATTTTTATTAATATTTAAATTACGTATTACATTTTTATATTTATCAAATTATCTCTTTCATAAAATACTTACACTTGGATTGTCTCAGAGCTACCGTTCAAGAGCGTTAAATTATCATTCAAATCTTTCCAATTTTTTTTTCAGCTTCGATGGCTTTAATAAGAAGATATTTTTTCTCAGAGCTACAGTACAAGAGCATTAAATTATCATTCAAATCTTTCCAATTTTCAGTTACTATGTATTTAATAAGAATATTTTTTTTTCAAAATTAAATGAATAACAATACAATATTAAACTTTTATATCGTCCATCTTCAAAATTATAATATAACGGTAGGATATTCATCATCTTAAATATATATTTATGATTCACTTTCTAATTATGATATATTTTATATAATTCTTTTTTAAATAGAATATAATTCTGAGATATTAGATTTTTAGACCGTCAATTATAAGTAGTTTTTGATTTACCCTAACGATTAGTGAAAATTGGAATAGAATCGAATCATTTCAGATTTCCTTATTCTCGAGTTTATTTTTTTTATTATTATTATTAATTTTTTTTTTTTTTACTGGTTGAGCCGTTCTAATTTAGTGTAATGATCAATAAATTTTTTTTAATAAAATTGTTCTCCCATTACACCTGGATTACTGAGCCATCAAATCACATTTAAAATCTTTAAAAAAATATAAATCATATTATATTAAATTTTTAAAACACTATTTTACTCTTTTAAAAAAGCGAAAAAAAATTAAATCTCACAGAAAATTAAATATAGGGTGAAATCAAGATTGAAGGACCTGATTATATTCCGTCTCAAAAATATAATAATTTTGATTTGAATCAAATTTGATAAATTTAAGATTATTAGTGAATTTTGACCTTAACTTAAATTAATCCAAATTAAAACTAATACACTCTTATAAGCCTTCTGAGTTCACCATACACTTGAATCTTAATTTCACAACCTAAATAACATATTATAAGTTTTTAAAATTTAGATAACTTAGTATAATTTTGGCACAACTCACAATTATATTTAGGCATATCATATTAATTTTACAATAGCGCCAATGTGTCTCTAACCCTTTATTTGATGCAAAAAGGTGGAACCGTCATCTCAGCGGCCCCCTGGTCCTGACCTCATAAGTGTCCAGAGGGAGTAAATCACGGTTTTACTGGTGGGGTAAGGCGCCTGAGGCCGAGAGGATTTAAGATAGCAGACCAGGTTTTTACCCCATGTGCGATTGGCGACTCTCGAACCTGAGACCTCCGATGCAGGCAGCTAGACGTCTGTAACCCTCTATTTGGATTGGGTGAAAGAAGGTTCATTAATGAAAGGAGAAAGGAAGGGAAGGGAGAGAAAGGGAGAGGATGTTTGAGAGGGAGGGAAGGTTCATTCGGGAGGAAATGGAAAGAAATAAAGGTTAAATATATAAAATTAAAAAAATCTCCTATTTTTTTAAAAATAAATTTGCATGTAAAAAGAAATAAGGATTAAATTGGAACAATTTCTCCTTCCCCTTCCTTACACATCAAATCGAGGTATAAGGGCATCTCCAATAATTAAACCACCAAAGAAGTTTTTTTTTAATTCTCAATATGTCATATAGATATCGCTTCAAAAATATAAAAACCTATTAGAGAGTCTCTAATGGTTAAAGCTTTTAATAATTTTTTTATAATTTTCAATATACCATATCATCATCACATGACAAACATAAAAACCTACTTTTTATTTTTTTTTAAAAATTTCTAATGGTTAAAATTATCATTTAATATCTTTATATAATTTTCATTTAATATTTTAAATAATTATAATTATTAATTTAATTTATTTATATTTTTAATGAATAAATTAATTAACTTATAATTTTTAATTTAATTTAATTTATAATTTTAATTTAATATTTTAAATAATTATGATCTTTAATTTAATTTATTTATAATTTATAATTATATGATTTTTAGTTTAATTTAATATTTAATTAACTTATAGATTTTAATTTAATTATAGTCATTTATATATTTTTAATTTATCAAATATATTTATTTCTAAAAAATAAATACAATTTTAATCATTGTTATTTATTCAAGAAATAAAATATTATAATTAATTTCTTAAAATTTATTTTTTTATTTGTTTTGAAAAGTCAAACATGTAATATTATTATATCATTTATTATAGGCTTCATCTCCAAGAGAAAAAAGCAGATTTGAAAATACAAACATGCTCTTGAATAAAAAACCCCAACCCACATGCCCACAATGGTTTGAGATTTTTTGTTCAGCTTTTTTTTTCACAAATCTCTCCAAAAATCTTACATTGGAGATGCCCTAAGAGATTTTGCTGATTCCCGAACATGCAAGGGTAAGCTTTACCTTTCTCTCCGTTTTATAATTAACATGGGTCAAAACTCCCCTTCCCCTCGTTTACCCTTCCCTCCCTTTCACTCATCACCTCCCAAACAAAGTTTAAGACTCTCACGATTCTAACCATGCTCAAAATTTTAAAATATAGACACTATACAATCATTAGTGAGTTTTCAGCAAAACTTATTGATAACTTTAATCACATTAGCATAGTCTTTTGTGTACATGCAAGGGTAAAAGGGTAAGCTTTACCTTTCTCTCCCTTCCATAACTCACTCTCTTCTAAACATGGGTCAAAACTCCCCTTCCCCTTGTTTACCCTTTCCTCCCTTTCACTCACCTCCTTCCAAACAAAGCTTAAGACTCTCATGACTCTAACCATGCTCAAAATTTTAAAATATAGACACTATAAAACCATTAGTGAGTTTTCAGCAAAACTTATTGATAACTTTAATCACATTAGAATAGTCTCTTGTGTCTCACCATGCCCAACATTTTAGATTATGAAGTCTGTCAGTGAATTTGGGCCAAAATTGACGGATTATCGTATAATATCTAAATTTTAAAATTTTAAATATGATCAGAGTTAGGAGAGTTTTATGAAGATATTGTTGAGGCAATCTATGATCCGTCGGACTATGTGCTTTAATGTTTGGGCAAAAGGTTTAAATTAAGTCTACCCTTGTGTTTGATATATGTATTTGAGTGTGCAAGTTCTGCATGATACACATAAACTCAGGTTGATGACTTCAGATCTGGTGAATGATGGTTCATTCGAGAGACCGTGGACAAGGCAGGAATGATGAGCCAAGGGAAGCACACTTCGGGGCATACGCGAAGAATAACATAAGGATGAGCCACGAGCTTGTATGCATCCGAGGGACGAGAGCCAAAACGAAGAAGGCTTGAAGGCAACAGGTCGAGGCTGCAGGAAGAGTCAAGTGAGTCGTGAGGGTCTGAGTACGAAATAACTGTATTCGGGATGGAAAATCCTAAGTTTAGGATTTTACCAGTTGACTAGTGTGGGATTAGTCGACTAGTAGAGGTCACAGAAAGATCAGTCGACTGATCTTCTATGCAGTTAGCTGGTATCGGCTGGGAATTATAATGTTAGGCTGTAATGTTCGAATTCGGTTGGATTAGTCGACTGATGTTGGAACCAGTCCACTTGCAACGGCTAGTTCAACCACGAGATCTATTTAAGGGAGCTCGGTTTGGCTGACTAGGGTTGATGAAATTGGTTTTAGTTAGATGCCAATTAGTAGTCTAAGCTCAAGAGTTGTTGCGAGGTTGTGGCGATGTTTCTCCTCCCACAAGGAGCAACACTAGCTAGCGGTGATTTTTCGGGGAGTCATCCATCGATGGATCGGGATCGTCCACCGATGGATCGGAATCCTAGGAAATCATGTCATGATAAACTACAATAATTAGACCTAAGGACCACGACATAATCCCAAGAAGGGGAGACACATGCCTAGAATGTGTAGGCCTAGTGATGCCCATGGTGGACATGTCGATTCTAGGTTTAGAAACCTAGAAAGGGAAAATCAAGCTTTGAGAGAAAAACTTGATAAATTAGAGAAAACCCTAAATAGATTCACTATTGGATCTAAGGGGTTAGATAAATTGTTGGAGAGCCAAAATCACAATAATGATATATCGGGTTTGGGATACCGGTCTAGATTCTCCAATGCTAAGGAAAAGTCATATATAAGGGTGTCATATGATTATTGCAAGGGGAAGTCCAAAAATAGCATGGGAGTGTCATTTAAGGGCAAAAAGATCTTAACCAAGAATAAGGTGTCCAAGTTAAAGGAAAGAAAATCTTAACTAAGGATAATGTGGCCAAGATTAAGAAGATTAGGTTTATAGGCCAAGAATCACCGGAGGTACACTGGTATGGCTGTACCTCCGGCGACCTAGTATTTGTTGAGTCACCTAGGGAGGTGGCTAAGGCTAAGAGCTCAAGAGGGAGCTCAAAGAGCCAAGTTGGAATCCATGGTCAATGAATCTCGAGAGAATATCTCTTGGAGGTCTAGATGGACCATAAAGTGAGTCAAAGGATTTGGAGACGGACTTGAGTCTCAATCCTTGGGTTTTAGCACATGCTGTTTGAGTTTCATGCAAGAAATATGACACTGGGGTCATATTGTATGAAAATTAGTTTTTGATATATTGATGTCATATGAATGAATGCTAGGGATGCATTGTGGATTGGCATGAGCAGATACATCAAAAGGAAACCAAAACTAGGACTTTAGGTCAAGGTTTAATTGAACCATTTAGCTAGTTTTGAGTTTTGTGTCAATCTTAGGATTGGTGATAGATACATTTTTGAATGTATTTTTTCCAAATAGATACGAGTACCATAATTCTCTTCACAAAATTTGGAAAATTTTAAAGATTTATGAAATTAGTTATGCATTTTTGAAGATTTATGGAATTAGTTATGCATTTTTGAAATTGGGTTCAGAAATGCTGAAAGGCTGATATCAGGGTATTAGTCGACTGGTTTAGGGTCAGTCGACTGATAATTCTGTAAGGTTGTTTTTCGACAGGGATCAGTCGACTGGTAACTGTCACTATCGACTGATATGTGCTGAAATTATTTTCAGCAAAGTCGAAAAGTATCATAATGATATCAAACATGTATATAATCTTATGGGGGTTAATACACATTATTCATAATCATTAGAGGGTAAAGAATCCAATGATTGAGATATTGTTAGAGTTCTTTTTAATGTGTGACAAAGGGAGAGAAATGTTAGGTTTAAGTGGGAAACCAAACATACCTTTGCAATCTTAGCTCTAGGGGGGCCTTAGGTGAAGGGGGAACATTATTGCTTATGTATTGGCAAGGGAGAGCCTTGTGATAGGTTTTTAAAATGCCCTTGGTAAGTCCAAGTGTAGGAGGAGCCTTGGAGTGGTTCTTAAAAAGCCCGTTTGATAAATATTTTAACTCAATGGAGAGTTTAGGTATAGGGGATGTCTTATGATAGGATCCATGCATGTTTACATTGCATTGGCGATATAAGTCCAAGGTGTAGCCTTGACAATGTAAGTCCAAATGTTTTTAGCATTGTTATTTGCTATTTGTCTTTCCTAATTTAAACGTATTGCCAAATATCAAAAAGGGGGAGGTTGTTGAGGCAATCTATGGTTCGTGGGACCATGTGTTTTGATGTTTGGGCAAAATGTTTAAGTTAAGTCTACCCTTGTGTTTGATATGTGTATTTGAGTGTGCAGGTTCTGTAGGATACACATAAACTCAGCTTGATGGCTTCGAGTCCAGTGAAGGATGGTGCATTCGAGGAACCATGGACAATAGGAACGATGAGCCGAGGGAAGCACACTTTGGGGCATACATGAAAGATGGCATGAGGATGAGCTGCGGGCTTGTATGCATCCGAGGGATGAGACCTAAAGCGAAGAAGTCTTGACGGCAACAGGTCGAGACTGTAGGAAGAGTCAAGTGAGTTGTGAGGGTTCGAGTGCGAGAGAGTTGTACTCGAGATGGAAAACCCTAAATTTAGGATTTTACCAGTCGACGGGTGTGGGATCAATCAATTGGTAGATGTCACAGAAAGATTAGTCGATTGATCTTCTGTGTAGTCGACTGGTGTCGGCTAAGAATCCGTACGTTGGGTTGTAACGTTCGAATTCAGCTGGATTAATCGATTGGTGTTGAAACCAATCGACTGGTAATGACTAGTTTAGCCACGAGCTCTATTTAAAGGAGCTTGGTTTAGCAGGCTAGGGTTGACGAAATTGGTCTTAGCTAGAGGCTAATTAGTAGTCTAAGTGCTCAGGAGTTGTTGCGAGGTTGTGACAAGGTTTCTCCACCCACAAGGAGCAACACGAGCTAGCGGAGGTTTTTTGAGGAGTCATCCACCGACGGATTAAGATCGTCCACCTTACGGACTGCTGTGGAGAAGTAGCTTTATCTGCGAACCACATAAATTGGTTTGTCTCTTCTTTGTGTTAGTTTTAGTTTAATTATATTCCACTTGCGCACTAACACATGTAGGAAGAAAAAAATCGACGATTAGAGGGTGATCAGCTATTCACGCCAGTTGGTTTCCCGTTTCGGAATGGATTCCTCTCCATGTCCTCGGATTAAAATTTTCTATTAATTAGAAATAATCCGGATGGAAAGAAACTTTCTGATCAACCTTTTCATCATCATGCTATTCGATTGAGTGATCTCTTGAACAAATTTGTTGTTCAAGCAATCTAACTCCTTTGTCGAATAGCCGCAGAATAGATGACGAATTATTAGATCGCCGATTTTTGTGTTTGATCTCGGGGTCCATGTAAACAAGCAATACAATTTAAACTAGATACAAGAATGAAACAAAACAAGATTTATACCTCTTGTTTACCTCTTGATCTTCTATCGTATTCCTATTCTCTTCTTGGACGTCGTGTGGGCGACGGTCTTCCAAGAAACGAAGCCACCAAAGACCACCTCCTTCTTCCTCCTCTTGCTTGCGCCAAACCCTAGCTCCCAAACTTGTTGCCGCCGTCCAAAGGAAGAAAACAATCCTTCCTTTGGTTGCTTGCGCCGGCTCCCAAGATGAAGAGAAGAGAAGAGAAGTGAAGGAAGAAGAAGAAGAAGAGAAACAATTCTCTCCTTCACTTGAACCCTAGCCAACCACCTCTCTTTTCCTTCCTTGCTTGCGGTGTCGAGCACCACCAAGGAGAAGAGTCTTCTTCCCTCTTGCACCGACCACTTCCTCTCTTCTTGTTGCCGCACGCCACAAAGGAGAAAGAGAGTTCCTCCTTTAGCTTGATGTCGCCGGCTACAAAGGAGAAGAGATGAAGAGAAGAGAGGGAGGAGAAAAGGAAGCAAACCTTTTCTTCCTCCTTCTTGCCGTCGGCGCAAGCCCTAGGGGGGAGAGAGAGAGAGAGAGGATAATTAGGTTAATTGTTATATTCTTGGTTTCATGACTCAAGAGGTATTTATAGGCTACAATAGGGACCATGAAGAGGAGTTCGTTTTGGCCTCCTAACGGATCCTAAATTCGACCCGTTAATGATAACCCGCTCCACTAATGGGTTATCATTGAACTACCGCACCAACCCCATAATTAAATATGGACTTCACCATATTATGTATACATAATCTCCCAGTGTTTAAGATATTGTATGTCCATTAATTAATTAAATTATTGATAATTTAATTAATTAATATCTAACTCCATGAGTAGTACCACTCAACCATATTATCATGTCGGACTAAGTCCACCAGCAGGAGCCGGCGCAAGCAAGCAAAGGAAGTACCACTCAACCATAAAGTTTATTGATAAACTTTATGAGCTCTTTAAGGGGGCATATGTTAGTAGGAGCCCTAGAGCCAATTATGTGATGATTGACTAGGGACTTTTGTATCATATTCTATCATTAATAAAGACATGTTTGGTTATTATACTTACTTTATTATTTGTGTCAAATAACTAAGTTTAATAATATCCTTGGGTAGTAGGTTCTTATCTACATCATATCGATTAGTTGAATCAATAGTGAGATGATGTAGAGAACACTACACTAAACTATTCCTAGTCAAGCATTAATATTCAAGGACAATATTAATGCATGGAGCCTAGCATGTAGGTCAATTGATGACTTGAGCTCACAAGTCATGGATATGTGATATCAAGTTGACATATGAGTATACATTAGAGAATGTGTACTGAATTGACCCGCCATGAGAAAGTTTCATAGATTGTCATATGAGTATCATAAACTTTCTCATGTGACTATTAGTATGAATAGTCCTTAGACCTGAAGTCACCACGGTTCCCTACATAAGAAGTTATGTACTTTGGTATCGTCAAACGTCACCCGTAACAGGGTGGACTATAAAGGCGATCACTGGGTATTGAATGAATTATGCGGAGCAATGTGAGTGATGTAGATGGGATCTATCCCTCTCATATGACGGGAGTGATATCTGTGGACCCCTTGATCGAGTAGGACTATTAAAACACATGGTCATGCTCAAATGAGTCAATATGAGATATTGAACTCATTTGTTTGAGTGAGTCTACTCGGGGATCAAGAAACACAAAGATTGATCGAGGATGACACGGTCTATGCCTCATTGGTCAATCTAGATATCAAGGATAGAAGGACAAGGTCATACGTTATCATAGTCACGGAGGTTTAGTCGGATCTCGACTTTTCTTGTTACTTGGGTAGCTATGATGCATTGCTAGATGCCGCTCATTGCTTATGTGTCTAAAGCATTTAGGCGCATTGCTAACGTCATGAGAACCTATTGGGTCACACACTAAGGACATGATGCTTCGGGAGTTTGGGAGACTCGGGTCAGGAGCTCGGGTCAGGATCTCAGGGACTTGGTCGGGAGCTCGGGCTAGGAGCTCGGGAGACATGGTCGGGAGCTCGGCAGACTAGGTCGGGAGCTCGAGTTGGGAACTCAGGAGACTAGGTCGGGAGCTCGAGTTGGGAACTCAGGAGACTAGGTCGGGAGCTCGGCAAACTGGGTCGAGAGCTCGGCGCTCGGTAGACTGGGTTGGGAGCTTGGCGCTCGGCAGACTGGGTCGGGAGCTCGGCAGACTGGGTCGGGAGCTCGGCAGACTGGGTCAGGAGCTCGGCAAACTTGGTCGGGAGCTTGGGGACTTGCTCAGGAGACGTGGTTGGGAGACCTAGTCGGAAGCCCGAGAGACCCGGTCGGAATTGCAAGAGAAATTCATTAAAGTGTTTAATGAATGAAAGAGAAAAGTCTCTCTTCATTGGATGAAGAGAAGGTGAAGAGTCACATGAAAAATATTCTCTTTATTGGCTTTAATGAAGAGAAGCCAAAGAGACAAAAGACTCTTCATATTCATGGGATGAGTATAAAAGAGGGTCTAGTTATTTTGAATGATAAGTGAGAGCTTTCCCTTCTTCCCTTCCTCTCTTCTTCCTCTTCTCCCTCTTGGCCGAAACCATTTTGGGTTCTTGTTTGTCTTATGAACTACCTCAAGTTACTAGCACAACTAAGGTAGTTCTTCCCAAAGTTGAGAGATCGTATCCGTGTGAATACGAATAGAGGCACGTACACTTGAACGTGCAAGAGATCCGACATATCTTGGACGAGCAAGATAAGCGAAAGGGCACGCTCTAAAGGTATACACTGTAGATAGATCTATTAGATAGATGAACTTCGTATAAGTTTTTCTTTCGCATGGATCGCTCGAGGGATCTTGTTTCCGCTGCGTTTTGTATTTTGGTGTCGGGAGATCCCAACACTGGTATCAGAGCCACTTGTGAAAGATCGTACAAAGTTTTATGCATTTTATATGTGATATAGAAGTAGGACAAGATTTATTATGAGTTGCATATAACTAAATGATATATAAGTCGGGCTCCTGAGCTCCCTCTCGGGAAGACTGACCCCTGAGGTTATACCGAGCCGAAGGCTTCCAAGGCCACTCGGGAGGACAGACGCTTGGGTCATCCCGAGAAAGGAGACCCCGAGACTGTCTCGGGAAAGGGGACTCCGACAATTATAATGAAGCAATAAGGGTCTCAGATTCATGTTGATGAATCTAGGGCAGCGACTCATTCAAAGAGTCCTAAATCTTGACCCTGCCCGCTAACCGGCTAGCGGGACCGCCGTGAGTTTCTGCTCATGGGTGGTTTTTGTTTTTGCACTCATAATAAAATCAATGTCCTAAATCTATTATGTATGATTAATGACGTGGTACATGGTTATGGCCTTAACCCCAATGTGATTGGATGTATGTGTGTGCATGTTGTAATGTAATTCATAATATGGCCTGTGTGTCGTGCCTTGTCTCTATTTTTCCCTAGTTGCAAAATAGATTTAGACTCGAATGTAACTCGAGTTTTCCTAAATTGTAATGTACAAAATGAGGAAGTGGAGTGTTCATTGAAGGATGAAGTTACAAGAAGGATGCCAACACTACATGATGACCGGAGGATGCTCTTGGAGAAGACGTTATCCCTAGGTTGACCATCGATCTTCTCATTGGCTTGAGAAGATCGTAGTATACGGGCTATAACCATGTCACGTTTTACTGCTTATATGTTGATATATGCAATGTGTGTGTATATGATGCATGATTAGATGTTTATCTTAATTAAGTCAACTCAATATGCCTACCAAAGTTTGGTACTCATAAACTACCTCGATCATTTGTCGTTGGGTTTGCCAAAGCAAAGCAACACATTTTATCTTGGTAGAGTGCGAGAGGACAATTGTGATGTCCCGCTATCGAACTTTGGGTGAGACTTAACTAAGTCACCTCAATTGGATTGAGAAACTTAGAGGCATATCCCAAAAGTTAGGAAAATTGGGTAAGAGAACAATTATACTAAGTCTTGGGCGATTAGCCAAAGCTAACTCAAGATGATGTGTAATGTGGATCTTGACCCTTTGTTTTCAAGAGTTGCATAAGACGTAATTGGTAAAATATTACCTACCTAATTGTACCAAGTCTTGGGCGATTAGCCAAAGCTAACTCAAGATAAAGTATAATATGGATCTTGTCCCACATAAATGTAGTCGCTATTTGGTTTGGAGCTAGTAGTGTGGACAAATTGAGTTTGCCTACATCCATGACTAGCCCCTACAAAAGCTCTATGATTTAGTGGGAGTATCATTTAATTAAAAGTCTAATTAAATGATCTAGATATGATATTTATTTCTACATGTTTTACTGTTGTAAATCACCATGTCATGTAACACGTCAAATACTCTCTCTCTACGATCTGTCCTTGAGAAGGACAAGCTCAACGGAGCTAATTTCCTGGACTGGTATAGAAGCTTGAGGATAGTCCTCAAACTAGAACGAAAACTGTACGTCCTATAGCAATCTCTTCCAGAAGCACCCGTCGCTACCGCCACCCGTGCTGAAAAGGATGCTTACAAGAAACATCAGGATGATGCACTTGATGTATCATGTCTTATGCTTGCCACCATGAACTCTGAGCTTCAGAAGCAATATGAGAACATGAATGCACATGATATGGTTGAGGATCTAAAGCAACTATATCAAGGGTAAGCTAGGCACGAGCGGTTTGAGGTGTCTAAAGCCCTATTTGCATGCAAGATGCAAGATGCAAGAAGGAACTCCTGTAGGAACTCACGTACTCAAGATGATTGGGTATGTCGAGAACCTTGAAAGACTAGGATTTCCACTGGGCCAAGAATTGGCTACAGACCTTATCCTACAATCGTTGTCGGAAGGGTACAATCAATTTGTCATGAACTATAACATGAATGAAATTGACAAACCTTTGCCTGAGATGCTCAGCATGTTGAGAACTGCTGAACCCAATCTCAAGAAAACCAAGACCAGTAATGTCCTGATGGTACACAAGGGAAAAGGAAAATGGAAGCCTAAAGGCAAGGGTAAGACCCAAGCCAAAGGCAAGACCAATTCTAATGCACCCAAGGCCAAAGGCAAGGTGCCTAAGGAAGGGATCTGCTTCCATTGTGGTAAGATCGGACATTGGAAGAGGAATTGCAAACTCTACCTGGAGGAAGTAAAGAAGAAAAGAAGTGAGACTTCTGCCTCAGGTATTTTTGTTATAGAAGTCAATCTATCTATCTCTTCTTCTTGGGTATTAGATACCGGATGTGCATCTCACATTTGTACTAATGTGCAGGGCCTTCGAAGAGCTAGATCATTGACAAAGGGTGAAGTAGACCTACGAGTAGGCAATGGAGCAAAAGTTGCTGCTATAGCTGTAGGAACATATTCCTTGTCTTTGCCCACGGGGCTTATCTTAAAACTAGAGGAGTGCTTTTATGTACCTGCACTAACTAAGAACATAGTTTCAATATCTTGTTTGGACAATAAAGGCTTTTCATTTATCATAAAGGACAAATATTGTTCTATAATGCTAAATGACATGTTCTATTGTAACGCACCACTTATGAATGGACTCTATGTTCTAGATCTAGAGAACCCAATCTATAACATAAATACCAAACGATTCAAACCAAATGATTTGAACCAATCATATCTCTGGCATTGTCGCTTAGGACATATAAATGAGAGTCGCATATCCCAGCTCTATAAGGATGGATTACTGGACTCATTTGATTTTGAATCATATGAGACATGTGAATCTTGTCTTCTAGGCAATATGACCAAGACTCCATTTAGTGGACACAGCGAAAGAGCGACAGACTTGTTAGGACTCATACATACTGATGTATGTGGCCCCCCTTCAATATCGCAGCTAGAGGAGGCTATCAGTACTTCATCACTTTCACTGATGATGTCAGTAGATATGGCTATGTGTATCTCATGAAACACAAGTCAGAATCCTTTGAAAAGTTTAAAGAATTCAAGAGTGAAGTACAAAACCTACTTGGCAAGAGTATTAAGATGCTTCGATCAGATCGAGGTGGTGAATACCTTAGCCAAGAGTTTCGTGAGCATCTAGCAGAGTGTGAGATCATATCCCAACTCACTCCACCTGGAACACCATAGTGGAATGGTGTATCTGAGCGGAGAAATCATACTCTATTAGATATGGTACGATCAATTATGAGTCAGACAGATCTTCCTACTTCCTTCTGGGGATTCGCTCTAGAGTCTCTTTTCACACTTAACCGAGCTCCATCAAAGGCCGTCATAAAGACACTATATACGATATAGACTGGGAAGAGGCCCACGATGTCTTTTATGAAGATTTAGGGTTGCGAGGCTTACGTTCGACGTCAAGTCTCAGATAAACTAGGACCCAAATCTGATAAGCGATATTTTGTAGGATATCCCAAGGAAACAAAGGGATATTACTTTTACAATCTCACACTAGGCAAAGTGTTTGTCGCTAGAAATGACGTTTTTCTAGAAAAAGAGTTTATTTCTAGAAGAATTAGTGGGAGTAAAATCCATCTTGAAGAAGTTCAAGATACAGATAGTACTGAGGCCTTAATGAACATTGAATAGGCACCACAAGATGTTGTGGATCATAAGATTGTTGCACAAAAAGTTGTGGAACAACAAGCTGTTCAAGTAGACCAACTTCTTCGCAGATCTGATAGGATACGTCGTCAGCCTGAAAGATACTCATTTCTCTTGTCTGACCATGATGACGTTACGCTTATTGAGTTGAATGAGCCTGCATCCTATTAAGAAGCTGTGATGAGCCCAGATTCTGAGAAATGGCTAGAAGCCATGAGGTCCAAAATGGAATCCATGTGCACTAACCAAGTATGAACTTTGGTTGATCCACCTGAGGGAATTAAACCCATAGGGTGTAAGTGGGTCTTTAGAAGAAAGACTGACATGGATGGACTCATGCATACCTATAAAGGGCGATTGATAACTAAAGGTTTCAAGCAAATTCATGGTATCGACTATGATGAAACCTTTTCACCAGTTGCGATGCTTAAGTCTATTCGGATTATGCTTGCTATTGCAGCTTACCATGATTACGAGATCTGGCAAATGGATGTCAAAACTGCATTCCTAAATGGGAATCTACTTGAGGTTGTGTACATGACACAACCTGAGTGTAACGCCCGCCCTTATATCTACTCTCGGGGCGGGGTTACGTACATTCAATCATATAGTAATATTTTTTTTTTCTATTTCTATCTCCTAGCATGACATTAAAACAACAATGCAAGGACTTAAGGACTAAGCATGCTTGTTTAACTATCAAAGTCATTCTACAACATGATAATATCACTAGTAATGTAACTCATAACATAATCAAGTATAAGAGACCTCCAAGGTAAACACTATCATGCCATGTCAATCCTAATCACTAACACTTATTGTCAAGGAGCATAACATAAGCATATGTAGATATAGAAGTCTTTTCTTCCCGAGCCACCACCCCACACATCTTCAGCCTCCTGCCTCTTCCTTTAGTTTAAGGGTTCCTTACCCTTATCTGCAGCATAAGATAACATATAAACTAGTAAGCATAAATGCTTAGTAAGGATCCTGTCCTACTCACTAAAACCATACGAAAGCATAACATGTACACATAATAAATCATAAGCATGAGTTCATCAAAGCATATTAAACATCCAAGTTTCTAACATGCAATATCAAGTACCATAAGCATACTCTTCACATATTACAAATATTTTCAATGAATGTTTTCAAAACATTTCCATAATGGTATTACTTAAAAATACATCCATATCATATTGGGCCCTGTTGTGTACCAACTATCGCGCGGAACTATTGCGCGTTCCCTAATGAATTGGGGTAGCGAGCCACCAAGTCATTAGAGCAGGACCCTTCCGTCCTACCGGAGCCACGTTAACATGCACCCCGGATTTGTTTAACGACCCCCTTCCGAGTCGGGTACACAACTTAAAAGTAAAATACTTATCATGCTGTTACATATATGCTAAGGAATACTCCATATTTACTCTTATGGGACACACCACTCTTCAAGGGTGCTCTTGATCCCCTAGGGACACACCACACATTCGGGTGCTCTTGATCCCATACTATTTGAGTATCCCTTCAAGCATTTTAACATATCACATGCAATTTCATAAGTGTGCCCCATGGGCTATAAGGCATGCTCATACATACATCATATTTCATGCATGTCCATACATACATCATATTTCATACTTGTTCATACATGCATCATATTTCATACATGTTTATACATACATCATATTTCATTCTTGTTCATACATATATCATATTTCATACATGTTCATACATACTTCATCATGCATCATATTTCAACCACTTAACCTACCTTAGACCTGACAAGCTTTGGTCACATAGGTCATACTCATATCGTAGGAAGTGGTAGCATGCTATCAATTAAGATTTCAATCAGACATCTCATTTAAACACCTCATACATAAACATATCAAAGCATGCTAACAATTAAGGTTTCCTTATCAACCATTCCATTTAACACCACATACATACACATATGATCATCCCCAACCATAAACATATATCATAGGGTAGTTTGACCTTTACAAACCCTAGTCCTAGTGGGTTGGCCGAAACATCAAGAGTAGAGAAATATCAGGACTTTTGCATTAATCATTCACACATACATTTATTCAAACACCTCATACATAAACATATCATAGCATGCTAACAATTTAAGGTTTACATATCAACCCTTCCATTTAACACCACATACATATACATATGATTATCCCCAACCATAAACATATATCATAGGATAATTAATTTTCACAAACCCTAAAGTCTATGCCTTGGCCGAAAGTCCTATGATAGGGCAAGTTCAATTTTTGGCAATGAAATATTCACACAACCATCTATACAACACCTTGTATACACTATCATACAATATACTAAGCATGGATACATTATGTGATAATTCAATCCTCACTAACCCTAATTCCTAGGTCTTGGCCGAAACCCATCTAAACCCTAACCCTAGTTTCATAGGTTAGGAGTATCAAATATTCATACAAACATATATTCAAACACTTGATCTACATTCCTAAGCATGAATCCATTATAGAAAATCATAAAATCCCCAAACCCTAATTTCTATCATGCTTGGCCGAAAGTTGTAGGGCACTAAAACCCTAATTCTTGTTATCACACATGATGGAAAAATAACATAAATTCATACCCTAAGTTCCTAGGGATATCCTCATGCATCAAGAAGCAACCAAAGCCCATAAGTGGGTGGTGGCCGAAACTTTGTAGGGTACCAAGCCCTAACTTTTGTTTTTCCAAAAATTTGGAAACATCACATATGAGTATAAAGTTCCTAGGGGTACTAGCATGCATCAAAGTATGATCAAAAGCCTTCTCTTGGACCCCCTTACAAGGAGTGGCCGAAACTTCCACTAGGGAAGTTCTTGTGAATTTTCCAAAGAACAAAACAAGCAAACATTCAATAGCGATTATGCCACAGGCGAGAGGATACTTACATCCTTTCGCTTGGATTTCTCTTTCTCTTACTCCGTAGGGTACCCTAGATTTGTAGGGCAAGTGAAAATCCTTTCCGAATCTTCTCTAGGGCTCCTTAGACTTAGTAGTGGCAAGAACCTTCAAAGGTCTTCTTCCTTCCAACTTTTCTAGGGCTAGAACCCTAGACTTGATTTTCGAAAATGAGAAGGAGAGGGGGAGAGGGTCTCGGTGGGGAAGAGTGAAGAGGAAGAAGAAAAGAAGAGAAGGAAGTTACTCCAACTTCCCCTTATTTATACTTTTCTCATGAAAAGACATGTCTCTTCACTCTTACACACTTAACAAGCATGTTTCTCATCCTCTCAACAAGAAACAATGCTTGGTGTAGTGGTTAAGACATGGAGAGTGCAACTAGGAGGTTCAAGGTTCAATCCTTGCCCCCTCCTTTTTATCACCTTTTGCACTAATCCATATCAAAGCCCATTAAGCCAAGCCCATCATGAAATTTCATAATATTTCATGTTTATGAATTCATAATATTTTCTAATATTTTTTTCCTGAATTCATAACATTATTTACATAATATTTTATAAATATTATTCACATAATATTTCATGATAATAATATTTCATGAATTCAATAATATTGCATATTTATGAATTCATAATATTTCATAACATTTCATGATACTATTTCATGAATTCCGTAATATTTCATATTTATGAATTCATAATATTTCATAATATTTCATGATACTATTTCATGAATTCCATAATATTTCATATTTATGAATTCATAATATTTCATAATATTTCATGATACTATTTCATGAATTTCACCATATTTCATATTCATGAATTTATTTATGAATTCATAATATTTCATAATATTTCATGATACCATTTCATGAATTTCACCATATTTCATATTCATGAATTTATATATTTCCTAATATTTCATATGGGAAATTTCGGGGCGTTACACTGAGGGTTTTGTAGATCCAGAGCATGCTGGAAAAGTATGTAAGTTGCAAAGGTCCATTTATAGGCTAAAGCAAGCTTCTCGAAGCTGGAATCTTTGATTCCATGATGCAATCAAAGCGTTTGGTTTTATCAAGAATGAAGATGAACCCTTTGTCTACAAGAGGGTTAGTGGGAGCACAGTTATCTTTCTAATCATGTATGTAGATGACATACTCCTCATTGGGAATGATATCCCTTCACTACAGTCAGTGAAGACGTGGCTAGGGAATTATTTCTCAATGAAAGACTTAGGTGAAGCAGTCTATATCCTAGGCATTAAGATCTATAGAGATAGGTCTAAGAGATAGCTTGACTTAAGTCAGAGTACATATATTGACAAAGTGCTTAATCGTTTTGCCATGCAGAATTCCAAGAAGGGTTTTCTGCCAATGTCACATGGTGTGAGTCTTTCAAAGACTCAATGTCCCTCTTCTAAGGAGGAGAGAGACCATATGGATCAGATCCCTTTTGCATCCGCTATAGGGTCTGTCATGTACGCCATGCTTTGTACTCGTCCAAATGTCTCGTATGCTTTGAGCATGACGAGCATGTATCAGTCAGATTCAGGTGAAAGTCACTGGACAGCTGTCAAGAATATTCTTAAGTACTTACGAAGGACGAAAGAATATTTCTTGATATTTGGAGGTAGTGAGGAGCTAGCTGTAAAGGGTTACAGTGACGCAAGCTTCCAAACAGACAGGGATGATTTCATATCGTAGTCAGGGTATGTATTTTGCCTGAATGGTGGCGCTGTGAGCTGGAAGAGTTTGAAGCAGGACACAGTTGCAGATTCTACAATAGAGGTTGAGTATATTGCCGCGTCTGAGGCGGCAAAAGAGGCTGTTTGGATCCGGAAGTTTATTACAGAGTTTGGTGTGGTTCCTAGCATAGTAGACCCGATAGACCTCTATTGTGACAACAATGGGGCTATTGTACAGGCTAAGGAACCTCGCTCTCATCAGCAGACCAAACATATACTACGGCGCTTCCATCTCATTCGAGAGATCATCGATAGAGGAGATGTGAGGATATGCATAGTACACACTGATTCTAACATCGCAGATCCTTTGACCAAGACTTTGGCACAAAAGAAGCATGATGGTCACACTAGGTCACTGGATACTAGATATTACAGTGATTGACACTAGTACTAGAGGGAGATTGTTAGTAGGAGCCCTAGAGCCAATTATGTGATGATTGACTAGGGACTTTTGTATCATATTCTATCATTAATAAAGACATGTTTGGTTATTATACTTACTTTATATTTGTGCCAAATAACTAAGTATAATAATGTCCTTGGGTAGTAGGTTCTTATCTACATTATATCGATTAGTTGAATCGATAGTGAGATGATGTAGTGAACACTACACTAAACTATTCCTAGTCAAGCATTAATATTCAATGACAATATTAATGCATGGAGACTAGCATGTAGGTCAATTGATGACTTGAGCTCACAAGTCATGGATATGTGATATCAAGTTGACAAATGAGTATACATTAGAGAATGTGTACTGAATTGACCCGCCATGAGAAAGTTTCATAGATTGTCATATGAGTGTTATAAACTTTCTCATGTGACTATTAGTATGAATAGTCCTTATGTTGGATCGATAGAGTCGATAGAGGGGGGGTGAATATCGACAAAACTTTTCGAATTTATGGAGAGAGTAATTTGCACAGCGGAAATAAACAAACCACGTGAACACAGTATTTTTTACTTGGTTCGGAGCCTAGGTCGACTCCTACTCGAAGGCCCACGATCGTTGATCGTTTACTTTGGGCAATTCTATATGAACGCAAAATCAGTTTACAGAAAGAGATTTACAAGTATAGCACTATAAACTTTTAAAAGAAATTTCTTCTGTTACCGACGTCCGATTGTAGGTTGACTTTCCGGAGCAGCAGGACGTCGTCGCTCGAGTTGGGCACTTTCTAGAACAAGGCGTGAGCACAGAAGAGTATGGAAGCTTTGGTATCAAGTTGATTGTTGAAGCTTGGGGTCGAGGGGTGCTATTTATAGCACCTAGGGCGCCCTGGACGTCAGGGGCGCCCTGCCACGTGTCAGCCGATCCACACTTCGCTCGGTCAAGCTTTATCCCACCCGAATAGGGATGAGGTTTGACCTCTGGGGTGCCCTGGTCGCTGAGGGCGCCTTGGCTGACTTCTTCCGCGCAGAAATCTCGGCTGTGGATAAGGCTGGAGCTTCGCAGTCTTGGGCTGGAGGCGCCTTGGCTGCTGAGGGCGCCTTCGCTGACGAGGGCGCCTTCGCTGCTGAGGGCGCCTTGCTCTGTAAGCAGCTGAAGCCCTTTTTGCTGCGCTTGGTTTTGGTTCACCTTGAGGGCGCCCTGGACACTCAGGGCGCCTTACTCAGCTGCTGCCTCACTCTTTTGAGGCTCTCTGAGTTGCAGACACACGTTCCTTCGGTCCTGCATCCAGGGTTAGTCCAAATCACAATAAAATAATTAATTATTATTTTATACAGCCTTAGTTGTCTTGGTTCTGACTTTGGTCTCCAAAATGGAGTCCTAGGTCGAACCGACGCCTACTGTTCCCTCGACGGGGAACGCGCCCTCACCTACTCCTCTCGGGAGAATTTACCTGATGCCAACCGCTCCTTTGGTTGGACTTTTGCCTGACGGTCCTTTGTCAGGGCTTGGATGCCGAGCTGTCCTTCGCCCGGTGCCTAGCAGTCCTTTGCTAGGTCTTTTGACTCTGGCATTCCTTCGCCAGTGCCTAGCAGTCCTTTGCTAGGGCTTTTGACTCTGGCATTCCTTCGCCAGTGCCTAGCAGTCCTTTGCTAGGGCTTTTGACTCTGGCATTCCTTCGCCAGTGCCTAGCAGTCCTTTGCTAGGGCTTTTTGCCCTGGCATTCCTTCGCCAGTGCCTAGCAGTCCTTTGCTAGGGCTTTTTGCCCTGGCATTCCTTCGCCAGTGCCTAGCAGTCCTTTGCTAGGGCTTTCACTGCACACTAGATTAACTTGTTGGAAAACAAGAAAGACTTAACTTTTGACCTATGTTGCCATTATCAAAATACAGGTTTGACTTAGGTGCATTCTGCACCAACACCTTAGACCTGAAGTCACCACGGTTCCCTACATAAGGAGTTATGTACTTTAGTATCGTCAAACGTCACCCGTAACAGGGTGGTCTATAAAGGCGATCACTGAGTATGTAATAAATTATGCGAAGGAATGTGAGTGATGTAGATGGGATCTATCCCTCCCATATGACGGGAGTGATATCTGTGGAACCCTTGATTGAGTAGGACTACTAAAACGCATGACCATGCTCAAATGAGTCAATATGAGATATTGAACTCATTTGTTTCAGTGAGTCTACTCGGGGTTCAAGAATACAAAGATTGATCGAGGATGACACGGTCTATGCCTCATTGGTCAATCTAGATATCAAGGATAAAAGGACAAGGTCATACGTTATCATAGTCACGGAGGTTTAGTCGAATCTCGACTATTCTTGTTACTTGGGTAGCAATGATGCATTGCTAGATGTCGCTCATTCTTTATGTGTCTAAAGCGTTTAAGCGCATTGCCAACGTCACAAGAACCTATTGGGTCACACACTAAGGACATGATGCTTCAGGAGTTCGGGAGACTCGGGTCAGGAGCTCGGGTCAGGATCTCAGGGACTTGGTCGGGAGCTCGGGCTAGGAGCTCGGGAGACTTGGTCGGGAACTCGGCAGACTAGGTTGGGAACTCGGCAGACTAGGTCGGGAGTTCAGCGCTCGGCAGACTGGGTCGGTAGCTCGGGAGACTGGGTCGGGAGCTCGATGACTTGCTCGGCAGACTTGGTCGGGAGCTCGGGGACTTGCTCGGGAGACATGGTCGGGAGCTTGGGGACCGGCCGAAGAAAGGACAAACCAACTGAACCAGCAAACAAGCCCAATGTGACCTGCTACGAGTGCAAGAAAAAGGGCCACTACAAGTCAGAGTGCCCTAACCTAAAGGAGACTAAAAAGCCGAGAAGAAAGAAGGCACTGCAAGCAACCTGGGACGAGTCTTCCTTAGAAGAAGAAGAAGAGGCACCCCAGTCCAACCTCCTAGCTCTGACCGCCTCAGAAAAAGTCGAGACAGAGTCAGAATCAGAACAAGAAGACGGCGAGCTGACCTTCACAGAAGACGGAGAAATTAAGGTAACTGGTTTTAATAGATTACAGTTAACTGAATTGATTTCTTTTCTTTCTCGTGATTTGGCAAAAGCCAAACTCCGGGTCGAAACCCTCCGACAGGAAGTAAAACTCCTGAAAGAGAGAGCTGACTCTAAACCCTTAACCGAGAAGGTTCAGGAAGGAACTCCCACTCAAGTTGAAAAACTTGAAAAGGAAAACTCCTCCATGAAAACTCAGGTTAAGGATTTTAGAACAGCTTTAGAACGATTTACATCTGGTTCCAAGGGTCTTGACATGATCCTTGGAAAACAGAAATCAGTTCTAAATCGATCTGGACTTGGCTACCGAACCAAATCCCGACAAAGATCATATCTAGCTATACTGAATCAGTCCAGAGGCAAAACTCAGGCATGGGTACCTAAACTATGCCTGAACAAACCAACTGGATCAAATCAGTATTGGATCCCCAAGGACAAGATTCACATCTTGCCTAACCATCACCGTGGCTTTAGTCCAGGGGGAGCCAAACTGAAAACCATTTTTATTATTAGATAAACTTGTCATTATTGATTGAAATTGATTGTTTGATTGTTTATTTAATTTCTGCAATATACCATGCTTAGACTTAGGTTAGTTAAGGACTGAACAAACTTAGCTGAAATTTGACAACATAGTATTGGGTAGAGGTGAGATGATAGTACGTTGGGGAAACCAATTCTAATAAGATCAAGTTCACTTGGTCTCTTTAGACTGGCGGAACTGACCGAAGCTACCGATCCAAAACCCAAACTAGTTAGACCAGAAATTTTTCAGAAATTGATTTTGAAAATGAAATTTCATTAAAAGGCTTTGTCAAGGAAAGGGTGGATGATCCCATAAGGCTTCGGCCAAAGAAGGCCTAGTGCCTCGCCAAGACCTGGAAGCCAATTTTTGAATTTCAAATTCAAATTAATTTTTGTTAAATTCGAATCTAACACAAAATTTCAGTTATTTATAGATTTAAACATAAATTTAATTGTTTTCAAAATTAATCAAACTTTTTCAAAATAACTTCTAATCTGTCTCACGAAACCTATAAGGTTAACGTGATTGAAAACCCTAAGATTTAAGTGAGACAGTAGAATTAAGACTCAAGTAATTTTTTTTGGATAATCTTGTATTTGTCAAACCTTGGTCAAACCATGGTCAACCTTGGTCAACATGGTCAAACCATGGTCAACCTTGCCAAACTATGGTCAAAACAGTCAAAATCAATCCCAACCATGGTCAAATTGATTAAACCATAGTTAAACAATGACAAGACAAATTTTTGTCTCTACATACCCTTGAGCAGGGCGCCCGGGACCACACGGGCGCCCCCCCTTCACTTTTTCGTTCCTCGAGACAGAAAAGCTGTCTTGCCCTTGACCAGGGCGCCCGAAACCACGCGGGCGCCCCCATCACCTCCATTGCAGTCAAACCTGCAAAGCAGCCTGTTGAGGGCGCCCGGACTGTCCCGGGCGCCCCCAACCAGACCTTTAAACTGCCTTTGGCAGCAGCCCTGACCAGGGCGCCCGGAAGCTCCCGGGCGCCCCCATGAAATTGCCTATAAAAGGCATCCGAAACTCCTTCACTTCCCACACCAAAACCAACCTTCTTCTCCACTTCTTACTCTTCAAGAAGACCTTGCAAGTCCTCTCTCTCAACTATGCCTCCTCGAGCCGTCCGGTATGATTAGTAATTTTATTGCATTTAAATTTATTCCATGCAATATCTTTATTCATTCTTTAAACTCTCTTAACTTAGAAGACGCCGACCAAATCCGGCCAACCCCGGTGCCCAACCTAGTCCCGACCCTAGATTTCCTAATCTAGAGTTATGTAATAGGTTCGCACAAACAATCTACAAGCCTATTAAAACGAGTTATCTCAATAGGCACTTTTTTACCAATCATGCCCTGTCGCCATGAACATCAATCAATTTCTATCAATTGGACAATCTTGTCTTCTGCACACATACCATAAATGAAACCCTATGTGCAGAGTTTTACAACAACATAATTCGACAAGATAATCTTATGTTTCACCCACCGTCCAAGGGATTCCTTTGACTATAACCCCGACTTTGTTGAACCGATTCCTAGGACTACGACCCTCTCAGTCCACATTCTGTGTTATCCTCCTAGGAACCCCCCATTTGACCCTCCCTACTCAGAGATTACCCTAGACCATACACTCCTATTTCTTTCGGGCAGACCTTCCCGAAAATAGACGCTTCCAAGCTGTAGAACTTCAAGCCCAAAACAATGCCTTGTATAGAGTTCTGGTCCGCTGTATCCTACCACTCTCTACCAGAGACCTAGGGACTATGCGACCTCTTCATGCTTTCCTTCTTTATGCACTAGTCCATCACCTTGACCTAGACATTGGACTCCATATGTTTCATACCATTCTGCATGCGTCCAGTGTCACGACCCAGGGACGAGTGCGCACACCATAATGCCACATTCATTACTTCCCTTCTACATCACCACGGGCGGGACATTACCATTGGTGAAATCACCGCTATGACTGACTTTGACGAGATAGGGTTTAGGAACTTCTCATTAGCCGGTCTAGAGGTATCGGCCACCGGGGTTCTGAGCTGGAGACGACACCAGCCGAAGCACGAGTCGATTCAGATGAGGAGGTGGAGGTCGATGTTGAGACGTAGCTACAGCCGCCCGAGCACACATCAACGAGCCCTCCCCGACACTCTA
>JAGFNQ010000156.1:85262-134475 GCA_024364735.1 Boesenbergia rotunda | reverse complement strand
CTTAAGTTTTCAAAGTTACAAGTAAAGTCTTTAAAAAACCCCACGAATTTTTGAAAAATCTAGGGGGAGGTTCCTTCCAGGGGGAGGGAATAAAACTTTTCTTCATATGTTGCTTAAACTTAACTTTTTGAACTAGGGTTGCCATAAATCAAAAAGGGGGAGATTGTTGGTGCAGAATGCACCTAAGTCAAACCTGTGTTTTGATAATGGCAACATAGGTCAAAAGTTAAGTCTTTCTTATTTTCTAACAAGTTAATCAAGTGTGCAGGAAAAGCCCTAGCGAAGGACTGCTAGGCACTGGCAAAGGAATGCCAGGAAAGAAAGTCCTAGCAAAGGACTGCTAGGCAACTGGCGAAGGACTGCCAGTATCCAAGACCTAGCGAAGGACTGCTAGGCTCCAGGCGAAGGACAGCCTAGGACTAAAGCCCTAGCGAAGGAATGCTAGGCACCGGGCGAAGGACAGCTCGGCATCCAAGCCCTGACCAAGGACCGTCAGGCAAAAGTCCAACCAAAGGAGCGGTTGGCATCAGGTAAATTCTCCCGAGAGGAGTAGGTGAGGACGCGTTCCCCGTCGAGGGAACAGTAGGCGTCGGTTCGACCTGGGACTCCATTTTGGAGACCAAAGTCAGAACCAAGATAGCTAAGGCTGTATAATCTAATACTTTATTGTTTTATTGTGTTTTAGACTAACCCTGGATGCAGGACCGAAGGAATGTGTGTCTGCAGCTCAGAAAGCCTCAAAGGAGGGAGGCAAGGCTGAGTAGGGTGCCCAGAGTGTCCCGGGCGCCCCCAAGGTTCATACAAAACAAATCAAAGCAAAGAGGGCTCGAACAGCTGCTGGGCGGGGCGCCCCCGTGCTCCCGGGCGCCCCCGCTGCTCCCGGGCGCCCCCAGCGTCCCGGGCGCCCCCATGCGCATACAGCGAACCCGAACCCCTCGAAGCCAAGCAAAGCCAAAGGATAGTGTTTGACCCGGTCAATCCGGGCGCCCCGAGCGCTGCGGGCGCCCCGGTCAAAGCGGATCCCGAGGATAAGGGGATCAGACGACGACCGAGACTTTGGCGGATCGATGGCCACGTGGGGGGCGCCCCCGACATCCCGGGCGCCCCCAGGCCCTATATAAGGGACCCTCGACCAAGGCTTCAATACATCACTTCTCTCAACGTCCCAACGATCTTCTACGCTCGTGCCTTGCTCCGGAAACACTCCAACTCGAGCCGACGACGTCCCGCTGCCCCGAACAAGTCAAACCACTCCGGACGTCGGTAACGAAGATCGAAATTTTAATATTGTTATTGCACTTATTTGTAATCAAATCTTTGTAAACAATTCTGCACGTATATAGAATTGCCCAAAATAAACGGTCAACGACCGTGGGCCTTGGAGTAGGAGTCGACACAGGCTCCGAACCAAGTAAATCGACTGTGTCTGTGTGCTGTTTAATTTATTTCCGCTGCGTACTTACTCTTACTTAAAATCCGAAAGTTTTTCGATATTCACCCCCCCTCTATCGGTTTTCTCGATCCAACACTAACAACCCCCTCTAACCGGGCCATCGATCAACAACATATATTAGTGTTATTATTGAGTAATATGATATGTCTAAATCTAATGTGACTTTTTGCTAAAATTGCATATAACTATATAAATTTTAAAAAATGAGTATTGGTTAAAACTCTATATAGAGTCCCTATGTTAAAACATTAGACATGATCAGAGTTAGAGAGTTTTATGCATACATTAGTATTATTATTGAGTTAATATGGCATGTCTGTCCAAAAATGAATTTGTGTTAAATTATATAAAACTGTCTAATTTTCAAAAACTCACATCAAGTTTGAGAGAACAATGAGATTTAGGAGGCTCCTAAGATCGATGACTACGGTAACAATCGAGTGAGCGAGACAAGAGAGGTAGGGTGTATTTTCCAAATTTCAAGGTTCATTTCTTACGTAATGAGGATTTAATTGTTACGCTGAGCATATTTATGGGCCCTATGTCAAGAGTTATTTTTCTTCCTGAATTTATCCTGTGGATGGAATATGGAGCTGAATCATCCCATCCCATGATTAATTGAGGGTAATGATCCTGTCGACAAGCGGAGAAGGGTCTCACTCAGATGACACAGCAAAACGGACGAGTCGCAAGGGTGCTTAGGGTCGGACCAAAGGCTAGCAATAGGAACAAAAGGTTGGGAGCTGAAATGAAATGAGGGGCAAAGAGGCCAAGAGGTGGAGTAGCGAAGAGCCAATCCCCTTTTCAGGGCCTTGGGCGAGCCTTATATAGGAGGGGGGGGGGGCGACCCCCTGTCTTGTCTTGGCCATCTTTTCTCATAAAAGCTCAATCTTCTGACAAACAATCTCGTGGCAGCTTTAGTTCTCCCGAGGGTCTGCCGGGGCCGCCAAGAGGTCATTCGCTTGTCTATGTTGTCATCTTATTGTCAGTATTAATGCTTGATGTTCTGGGAAGGCGTGATTACGGCGAATGTCTCTTCCTCATAATGAGAGGATTTTGTGTATCTCTTCATATCTGGTGGAGTCTAATCGGCATTAAATGATTCTGACTACGGAATTACCTTTGCTTGCCACATAATACAACTCCGTAAATCTGTCCGGATTTAGCCGACCGGCCACAAGGTGTCATCCTGTGGGGCTCGATTACTTGGCAATCAGTCGCTCTTGAATGGGTCGGGCCACTTGTGAGTAGGCCCGGCCGTTTTTGGCGCCTGACTGTCCGATCAGATGACTGGGGGTGTCTGATCGGATGGTCGGTCACTAGGCCACGAGTCGCTTTTTAGGACCGGGTGAGTTATTCTAAGTACCTGCTTACCAAGTAATCCTACCAGGTACGACCGACCAGGCATGTCCGGCCGACACCGGAATATTCTATCGAGGGTCGACACTTTGAGGTAGGGAGAGTTCCATGGGCGTGTCTTCCGGGTCGTCCGATCGGGAATTCCCGCCCGGCGCCCGAATGCCCGATTGAAGGTCAGCGTCTTGGGATAGGGGGTATTAATTGTGTGACCCCCAGGTTGTCCGACCGGGTACTCCCGATCGGATACCTTCGACCGGGACTTAGATTCCTGAATGGAAGTCGGCCTCTTGGGGGGGGGGGCCGAGCCGAGTCTAGACGCTTGCCTGTCCAGTCGACTCGTGAGTATGGCTGACCGATCCGCACTCACCAGCACAGAGCCCGAATGCATCATCAAGCCTGCTATAATCCTAATCGAACTTATCTAGTTGATTCAACACCCTACATGACCGGGCGCCTCTATCCGACCGGATTATCTACTCGATCGGATCACAAGTCTCCCCTTCAAGTCTAGTTGAAGGAGGCGATTAGTCCGACTGACTAGGCCATCCGCTCGGTCTAGCCTTTTTGTCGTTACCAGCTCCTGTGCCCATTATGGCTCCCGAATCACGCTCATTATGGGTCGAATCCTTCTGTCATATCACAATTTAACTTCCTCGCCACGCGTCCCGCCCTGACTGGGTCTCCCTGGCAACGAGGCGTCGCCTGTCAGCGGCTCGTGCGGTGTCAGGGTTGGGTTCTCGAAGCGTCGGTAAGGGCGGGAAGCCAACGGTGAGGATCTTCTCCCACCTTTTTCACCGAGCATCTGACGGTCCTCCTGAGCTTTACCTCAGTATAAATAGGTGCCTCCCCGAAGACTTCCTACTCTTTAGCTGCATCTTGCTTCCTTCGCTTCTCCTCTTCTACCTCTGCTCTCCGACCACCATGCTGTTTTGGCTTCCTGTTGTCTCCGACGAGCTTCGACCGCCTGCGTTTCATCATTTCTGGCTACTCGACCCCTAGGTGCTCCCTTTCCTTGCTTACCATAGAGTTAGTTTATCATAGTTATAGTTTCTAATCCCGACCTAATGGCTGAGTCATCCTCCTCGGTCGGCCTGTGGTACACTACCACTATATCGACCCTGACTCATGACCACCTCGAAACCATCCGGACGGATTATCAAATCCCTAATGACCACCAACTAGCCCTCACGGGCCATCGCAACCAACCGCACCTACCTCCTCTCAGTTAGTTTACTATTTTTAAAGATTATCTATTAGCTGGGCTAAGGTTTCCTCTCCACCCATTCATAACGGAGATCTGCCGTTATTTTCAAATCCCACTCTCACAACTGGCCCTTAACTCTGTCTAGATACTCTGCGGGACCGTTGTTATCTTTTATTTGTACCACATCCCCTTAGAACCCCGAATCTTTCACTCCTTTTATTACCCCAAGAAGCAGGAGCCTGACAATTTTTTCTTCTAGGCTCGGGCCAAATCAGTCTTTTTGGACAAGGTCCCTTCCTCTAACAAGGGATGGAAGACCCACTTTCTCTTTGTCAATATCACCCCTGCCTCATCCTGGCCCACCAAATGGGTATAGGATCTGCCTACCCAACCACCCATGCACAAAAACTATCGCTCGGACCCGACATTTCAGTTGGCTTACTCTAAGATCGGGGGGCTTCGCTTCCACGTCGGCCGCTTGTTGAACGAGGCGGTGTTGTATATTTTCTGGCTGAGTCAGATCCCTACTGCTCTGTCCGGCTCTTTCGGTAAGCTCTTACTTTACCTTCGAACTTTTTAGCTCTAACTAACGCTTTTTCTATGTCACAGCTCAAAACATATAGAGCGTGGTGCTTGCTGAAGAACTCGGCCTAGACGAGGTAGAGCTGGATGCCCGAGCGGTGGAAGAGCATGCACAAAGGTCTGTGCCACCGGTGCGTAGTACCGTGGCACCCGAACTTCCAGAGAATGTGGAGGGTGACTCGGATTCAGAGAGCCACTAGTGGTGGACTAAGAGGCAGAGCCACCAGTGGTGGACTCGGAAGCAGAGCGACTGGCCCCGAAGAGGCTGGTCAGAAAGCGTCGTCGTGCTGCTGTCTCCCCGAGTGCGTCTTTAGCTCGGGAGTTGATCGATGAAGCTTATGACCTGACAGCTTCCCCGACTACCCTGATCAGCCGGTCGCCCCCTTGCGCGAGTGTACCGTCCTCCAACTCGGCACCACCCCGCCCTGACACCCAAATTCTGCCTTCCAGCTCCTTTCCTGGCCTTCAGAGGCCTGACGTCCTGGCTCCTTCCTCAGCGACTCAATCTCCTCCTCGGCCTCCGGTTGACCTAGAGCTTCCTTCGGCAGTCGGTCTAAGCCAGGCCATCCAACCCCAGCCAATTAATCTGCATGGTCGACTGGTCGGGTGCTGGGACCAAGGGGTGTTAACCTCCCATGAGAAGAGTCCCCGGAACTTAGCCAATAGCTTCTTCATGGATGCGACTCAGGTTTGACTCTCCCTTCTTTACTATCCTTCGCTCTACTTCTATTCTCTCATCTTGGTACAGTTCTGGGTGGCTTGTCAGGCGGTCACCCAATCTCTGGTTCATAATACCCGGGAGCGCCGAGCGGCCGAACAATGGGTCCAAGCATTAGAGACTCAGCTGGGTCATAGTACTCTTCCTCCGGGCGAGGCGGGCATGGAGCTTCTGCGCTCAGAAATTGCCACTTTGAAAACGCAACTGGAGGAGGTCGATGCCTATCGGAGGAGGAACACGCCACCCTAGCCGTGGCTTCCCGGGAGATAGATCAACTCACCATTCGGCTAGAGAACGTGGAGGCCCAAAAGAGGTTGGCCTTGAACCGCCAAGCCCATGCTTGCTCTGACCTGGACAAAAAGACAACCGAAGCTAAAGATCTGGCTGGACAACTGAAAGAGTCGGCGGCCGTCCACCACTTGACTCAGCTGGCTCTGACCAACAAAGAGACTGAGTTGGCTGCTAAGGAAGAGGCCTTTATGGTTTTGGAGGCTCAGTTGGTGGCTACGTCGGGCGAGCTAGCTGATAGGGACGCCGAGCTTAATCGGCTGAATGCGGAGCTAGCAGCCTATAAGGCAGGGGAGCCAGCTCGGCTGGAGGCGCATTGCCTGGAATACCTTCACTCGGAGCCTTTTTACCGTCAGTTGGCTCGCCGTACAGCGAACATGTTTAAGTATGACATACAGAGCACTCTACAACAACTGAAGGAGGCCGGACACATCCCCGAGGATCTGCCCCCCAATACTGTGAAGCGGACTTGAGTCCAAGAAGTTGTCCTAGCCGATGCTTTTCCCCCATTCACTTAAATCGTAATTCACTATTTTGATTCGACCCACTCGGGTCTGTATTAACTTTAACTGCTCCCTGTTTGGGCTTAATGCTAGTTTCTTTTTCTTCATCAATTTTTTCTCGCGCAAATGTGTTCTCATTCGGCTACTCGGTTAATCGATCAATAGGGTTTATCTATCACAATCGCTCTTAGCTCGTCCCTCGTCCCTTCTACGCTTGGGCCTTCTTCTCATGCAAAGGCTCACTTTAGACGTGGGCTATAGATTAAGTCCTTAGGATTGTTAACCTCTCTTGCCGGGTTATTCGGCTCGATATTCAGCCTTTTGATCAGCAAGTCTTCGAGGTTATAAGTATTCTCAGCAAGGGTTAATGGCCACCCTTTTACATAGGGATCATTCGGGCCCCTTAGGGTCGGCTACTCGGCGCCCTGACTGGTTCAAGCCAGTTGGGGCCTCTGTCCGGCTACCTGGAATTCTTGCCTAGCTCGGGCCATTCTGGACTCCCATCCAGTTATCCAGCCTCATACCTAGCCATTCTAGGGCCGACCTGATCGAGCATGATCAGCTATGCATGATCGGCAATGGAGTCGGCAGGTTCAGGGGTGAGTCTGGACATCGCTCTGCTAACCCGACCGAGTGTGGACAGCCACGCCCGACCGACACCGGGGTCGGCGGGTTCGTGGGAGCAGACCCACTTATAACTCGTAGGGGCAAGAGTCTGGACGCTGCTCGGCTAACCCGACCGAGCGTGGATAGTCATGCCCGACTAGCACCGGGGTCGGCGGGTTCGTGGGAGCAGACCCACTTATAACTAGCAAGGGCGAGAGTCTGGACGCCGCTCGGCTAACCCGACCGAGCGTGGGCAGCCACACCCGACCGGCACCGGGGTCGGCGGGTTCGTGGGAGCAGACCCACTTATAACTCGCAGGGGCGAGAGTCTGGACACCGCTCAGCTAACCCGACCGAGCGTGGACAGCCACGCCCGACCGACACCAGGGGTCGGCGGGTTCGTGGGAGCAGACCCACTTATAACTCGCAAGGGCAAGAGTCTGGACGCCAAGCTAAGCTGTCTCGATTGTTGTCCCTCTGTTAAAAATTAACGTGATTACATGGACTCCCCGAGTCTTAATCATGATACAGCTTTAGGTGTATGATGCTCCAGGGTCTTCCTAGCCTTTTTCCTTGAGCATCTTGCAAGTAGTATGCTCCCGACCCTAGCTTCCCGACCACCAGGAAGGGTCCTCCCCATTGGGGCTCCTGCTTACTCACCTCCCCGACTGGCTTGACTCTTTTCCATACGGGTCACCGACTTGGAAGCTCCTGGGTATGATCTTCTAATTGTACCTTCGCTGCATCCTTTGACGATAAGCAGTCATTCGGACCGCCGCCCTGTCTCGGATCTCCTCGACCAAATCCAACTCTAGACATCTCTTCTCTGCATTATCTTCTCCATAAAGGCACCTCCGATCGGACTTATACCCTACTTCCATTGGGACCAGTGCCTCACTTCCATACACCAGCTGAAATGGGATGCAATCCGAGCTTTCCTTGGGAGTGGTTCGCTGAGCCCACAGGACACTGGGTAAGTCATCAACCCATGTCCCGCCCATATGATCCAATTTGGTCTTAAGGCCTTGCAAGATTTCTCGATTGGCAACCTCTGCCTGACCATTGCTTTTGGGATAGACTACTGAAGTGAATGTCTGCTTGATTCCATAGGTCATGCACCATTCTTGAATTTTTCGACCCTGGAATTATCGACCATTATCCGAGACCAGCTTATGCAGTATCCCATATCGATATAGAATGTTTTCCCACAGAAACTTGATGACTGCTTGCTCGGTGATCCGGGCCAGAGCTTCCGCCTCCACCCACTTAAAAAAATAATCCACGGCTAACAGCAGAAACTTTTTCTGGGCGGCTGCGACAGGGAACAACCCTATTATATCCATGACCCACTGATCGAAGGGGCAAGACATAACAGATGCCCTCAAAACCTTGACCGGTCGATGGGAGATGCTTTGATGCTTCTAATAGGAGACGCAAGAGGTGACCATCTAATCTGCATCCCATTGTAGTGTTGGCCAGAAGAATCCCGATAGTAATACCTTCCGGGCCATTGACTGATCCCCCGAGTGGCTGCCACAGGATCCCATATGTATTTCTCTTAGTACATAATCTGCCCCCTAAACATTTGAGCAACAGCCGAGAGAAGACTCGCTTGTATAAGGTATCTCCTACCAAGGTGAACCTGGTTGCCCACTTCTTCAGCAAGCGTGCCTGCTCAGGATGGGTCGGGAGAGTTCCCTGTTGCAAATAAGATATGAGCGGAGCCCTCCAGTCGCCTTCCACTTCCGTCTCCATCTCCCTCTCGACCTGAGCCACTAGCATAGATTGAGGCAAGGGATGGGTGAAGACCCAAGGAGTGATGGCGCTGGCTAACTTGGCTAACTCATCAACCTTTAGGTTGTCTTCTCGAGGAATTTGGAGTATCTGTACTTCTTAAAACCCGACTTTCAATTGCTCATATGCACTCACATAGGCTTGCAGCCGTTCACTGTTTATCTCAAACTGTCCGGCTAGCTGCTATGTCACAAGCTGAGAATCTGACTGAAGCATAACCCGGGTGGCTCCCACATGCCGAGCAACTTGTAATCCAGCCAGGAGAGCTTCATATTCTGCTTCAGTATTGGTAGCCCGATAGTCCAACCGCACGGCTTGGTGGAGGTGATCCCCTTTTGGGGAAATTAAGAGAATTCCGATACCGCTTCCTGACCGAGTGGCAGAGAGCCGTCTACATAGACCTTCCATGTTTCCTCCTCTTCCTCGGTGTGCAGGTCACTGAGAAAGTCAGCTAACGCCTGAGCCTTAATAGCAGCCCGGGTCAGGTGCTGAATGTCATACTCACTTAACTCTGTGGCCCATTTGATAATTCGGTCGGAGGCCTCCGGATTGACTAATATTTTCTCGAGGGTGCTATTAGTTAACACCCGAATGGGATGAGCCAAGAAATAAGGACGTAAGCGTCGGGCGGCCAACACAAGCACATAAGCCAACTTCTCGAGTGTGTTATACCTACACTCGGCTTCTTTTAGTTGGTGCCCGAAAAAGTAAATGGGTTGTTGCTCAGCCTCCCTCTGTTTTACAAGCACAACACTTACTGTCCCCTTCGTGACTGAGAGGTATACATACAGAACTTCCCCTTCCTCAGGCTTAACCAACACAGGCAGACTGGTAAGATAAGACTTTAGTTCTTCAAATGCCCGATCACACTCAGCATCCCACTGGAACTTAGTGGCCTTGCGCAGGGTCTTGACGAAGGGCAAACTGCGGTCGGCCAACCTGGAAATAAAGCAAGAGAGAACCGTGATCCTCCCGGTCAGTCGTTGAACTTCCTTCAAATTTTTGGGCGGCAGCATGTCTAGCAGAGCCTTCACCTTGCTCGGATTGGCCTCGATGCCTTGCTTGGTCAAGATGTAACCCAAGAACTTCTCACTTTTCGCTCCAAACCAGCACTTGGCCGGGTTTAATTTCAAACCATACCTTCTCAGGGTGCGGCATGTCTCCTCCACATCCGCTATCAAGTCTGTCGCCCGGAAGGATTTGATGAGGATGTCATCTACGTACTCCTCAATGTTTCTTCCCAACTGCTCCTTGAATACTTTGTTCATCAACCGTTGATATGTAGCCCTTGTGTTCTTCAATCCTAAAGGCATAACTGTGTAATAATAGGTGCCTTCGGATGTAATAAAACTGACATTTTCCTGATCACCAGGAGACAATGGCACCTGATGATATCCCTGGTAGACATCCAGCATGCATATAAGCTCACTTCCAGCTGTGGAGTCCACCATCTGATCGATCCGAGGGAGTGGATAACAATCTTTAGGGTAGGCACGGTTGAGGTCTTTGAAATCTATACAGACCCTCCATTTGTTATTCGGCTTAGACACCAGCACTACATTGGCCAACCAAGCAGGAAACTGCACCTCCCGAATGTGCCCCGCCTCCAAGAGCCTGTCCACCTCAGCTTGGATTATCTTGTTTTGCTCGGGACTGAAGTCTCTTTTCCACTGCTTCACGGGCCGAGCGTCAGGGTAGACATGCAACTGATGCTCCATGACTTTTGGCCGGACGCCCTTCAGATCACGGGTCGACCATGCAAATACATCTTGATTCTCCGCCAAGCACCTTATCAGTTGCTGCCTAAGGTCAAGATCCAGCTCTGGCGATATCTTTACCTTTGTTTCTTCTCGGTTGGGGAGGAGCTGAACCTCCTCCTTTTGCTCCCTCAATTCAGCCCAGGGGAAGGGCTGCACCATGTTGTAGCTAGCCGGTGGCGCCCGGAATGCCTTCCATACTTCCGTTCGGACGTCGTCCACGTAGCATCGATGCGCTACCTTTAGGTCACCTCTTACCTCTCTTATCTGATCACCGACCGGAAACTTAACCTTCAGATAGAAAGTGGACGCCATTTCCCTGAATTCGTTAAGGGTTGGTCTCCCCAGGATGACATTGTAGGCAGATGGCGCATCCACTATCAGGAAGGTCGACCACCGAGTCCTCTTCAAGGGCTCTTCTCCAAGTGAGATGACCAGCTTAATTTGGCCGACCGGCTGGACCTCATTTCTGGTGAACCCAAAGAGGGGTGTGGCTACAAGTTGCAAGTCGCTGACTTCAATCTGCAACTGCTCGAATACTTTCTTGTACAAGATATTGACCGAACTACCAGTGTCCACAATGGTCCGGTAGATCTGGTAGTTAGCTATGACAGCAGTGATGACTAACGCATCATCATGCGAAACTTCTAGGCCTTGCAAATCTTGCAGACCGAAACTGATCTGTGGTCCTCTGGCTTGAGTAGGACTTGTCCCTACCTGGTGGATCTCTAAGCGTCTAACTTGAGACTTCTGGGCCCGGTTGGAGTTCCCATAGGTGAGGCGACCAGAGATTACATTAACCGAGCCCTGCACTGCGTTCTTTAGGTTTGCTTGCTCCTCATTCACCTCTCCTTGCTCGGGGGAGTTAGAGGTCGGGAATAATTTCCTTGCTGTCGGGGTAGGTGCTCGGGTGTCTACCCCTCGCCCGTCTGACTGCGACCTTCCCCTGCCTCGGGCCCCTTCCTGAGGTGCTCTCCAGGGGGCTCAACGGTCGGGGCGAGCTTGCCATCGCCCGGCCTGCCAACATTCCTGGGTATTGCGGGTATGACTGTGATGAAACGAACAGTAAGGCTGCCACCTATTGGGGAGGCATCCTTGGGCAACCTATTGAACTATACTACGCTTAGCTCCTGACCGCTGCCCGATGGCTCAAGGACTGCGAAGAGGTCCTCCATGAGGTGTTATCTTCTGGCTATGGGGAGTCACAGGTATAGGCCCGACCTCCCAGCGCCGAGCGGCTTGCGCTTCTTCTACGTCCACGTACTTGGCGGCCTTGCCTAGGAGGCTCTCAAAATCTTTCGGGGGCTTTCATATTAGTGATCTAAAAAACTCCCCCTCTTGCAAACCTTGGGTGATGGCGCTGATCAACACTTTAGGAGTACCAATGGGCACATCAAGTGTGACGTGGTTGAACCTCGTGATATAAGCCCGCAGGACTCCTTCGGGCTCTGTTTCAGGGCAAAGAGGTTAAGACTTGTCTTGTGATGCCTCTTGCTGCTTGCAAAATATTATAGGAAGAGCCTCTTGAAATTAGTAAATTCTTGCACAAACCCTTCCGGGAGTCTGTCAAACCAACCCTGAGCGGGCCCGACCAAGGTGGTCAGGAACGCTCGGCACTTAATGTCGTCCGTGTATTGATGCAGCAAGGCAGCATTCTCGAACTTCATCAAGTGCTCTGGATCCGTGATTCCTCCATATTCTGGAATAAATAGAAGTTGGAAGTGCTTGGGGACTGGTTCTTGAAGGATACGACAGGAAAAGGGGAATCTGGTGCGGTCGGACGGAGCTTGGTTAGCCGGGGCCTTTCCCTTATTGAGCATTGTACGACTAGAAGAGACTTCCAACGGGTCGAACTGATCTACACCCTCCGCTGGGCCAAATAACGCACGAGAGAATTAAGGGCTAACCCCCGGATGAGCCTCGCCCTCCGTTCCAACCCGAGCAGCCGCCTTAGATGGACCTTCCTAAGTCAGACAGTCATCGATCTTCTATTGTGCTGCTAGATTCTAAGATTTAGCGGCCACCAGCAACTCGAAATCTTCTTGTGAGAGGGTAAGCATCACCTTTTTGGAGTCGCCCATATTTGTCTTTCGATCAGGCAGAGTTTTCCACAGACGTTGCCAAATTTGATCTTGTTGACAAGCGGAGAAGGGTCTCGCTGAGATGACACATCAAAACGGACAAGTCGCAAGGGTGCTTAGGTCGGACCAAAGGCTAGCAAGAGGAACACGGAGTTGAAACGAAATGAGGGGCAAAGAGGCCAAGAGGAGGAGTAGCAAAGAGCCAATCCCCTTTTCAGGGCCTTGGGCGAGCCTTATATAGGTGGGGGACCCCCTGTCTTGTCTTGGCCATCTTTCTCATAAAATCTCAATCTTCTAACAAACAATCTCGTGGCAGCTTTAGTTCTCCTGAGGGTCTGCCGGGGCCGCCAAGAGGTCATTCGCTTGTCTATGTTGTCATCTTATTGTCAGTATTAATGCTTGATATTCTGGGAAGGCGTGATTACGACGAATGTCTCTTCCTCATAATGAGAGGATTTTGTGTATCTCTTCGTATCTGGTAGAGTCTAATCGGCATTAAATGATTCTGACTACGGAATTACCTTTGCTTGCCACATAATACAGCTCCGTAAATCTGTCCGGATTTAGCCGAACGGCCGCAAGGGGTCATCCTGAGGGGCTCGATTACTTGGCAATCAGTCGCTCTTGAATGGGCCGGTCCACTTGTGAGTAGACCCGGCCATTTTTGGCGCCTGACTGTCCGATCAGATGACTGGGGGTGTCCGACCGGATGGCCGGTCACTAGGCCATGAGTCACTTCTTAGGATGGGGTGAGTTATTCCAAGTACCTGCCTACTAGGTAATTCTATCGGGTACGGTTGACCAGGCATGTCCGCCCGATGCCGGAATACTCTATCGAGGGTCAACACTTTGAGGTAGGGAGAGTTCCATGGGCATGTCTTCCGGGTCGTCCGACCGGGTGATCCCGACCGGGAATTCCCGCCCAGTGCCCGGATGCCCGATTGAAGGTCAGCATCTCGGGATAGGGATTATTAATTGCGTGACCCCCAGGTTATCCGCCCGGGAACTCCCGACCGGACATCTTCGACCGGGACATAGATTCCTGAATGGAAGTCGACCTCTTGGGGGGGGGGGGGGGGGGGGGGGGCGAGCCAGGTCTAGGCATCTGCCTGTCCAGTCGACTCGTGAGTATGACTGACCGACCCACACTCACCAGTATAGAGCCCGAATGCTTCATCAAGCCTGCTATAATCCCAATCGAACTTATCCAATAGATTCAACACCCTACACAATTAGGCTTTTCTATCCGACCGGATTATCTAGTCAACCGGATCAGGTAAGATTTAAATAGCTTCTATATAAAAAAAAACAAAACAGGCCACAACCAATAGATATTCAGGAGCATATAAAGGACAAATGCAAAAATGATAACCATACGGATTTTATTCAACCACGTAATTTGATTTTTATTAATATTTAAATTACTCATTATATTTTTTATATTTATCGAATCAAGTATCTCTTCCTAAAATACTTAGACACCTGAGTCATCAAATCACATTTAAAATATTTAAAAAAAATCATCTCGTTAAATTTTTAAAACATTATTTTTCTCTTTCTAAAAAGTTTTAAAAAAATTAAATCTCACATCAAATTAAATATGGGATGAAATCAAGATAGGAGGATATGATTATATTCAAAGTGTATGATGTTGATTTGGATGGAATTTAATAAGTCTAAGGTCATTAGTTTTAACAAAAGATAATTACACTAAATCTAAGTATCTCTTAGAGCTTCATCTATAGGTTATGTGAAGGGAGATAAATTACGAGGGCATAGCCAACCATCAAGTGGTTAAAGGGTGGGAGGAGTTTTTTTTTTCGAGAACATATACGCCCGTCGGAAATTGATCTATGCTCCCATTATAGCAAATATATCACCCTCTAGCAAACTGGATATCCTAATAGGGACGGTCTAAGGCATTAGTGAATTTTTTACTAAAACTCATTGATGACCTTATACATATTTAAATTAATCCAAACTAAAACCAATGCACTCTTAAAAGCATTCCCAGTCGCACCATGCCCTTAAATTTTAATTCCATAACCCAAATAGCATATTGTAAGTTTCTGAAATTTAGATATATAGCTTAGTGTAATTTTGGCACAACTCACAATTATATTTAAACATATCATTTTCACTCAACAATAGTACCAATATGTCTTTGAGACTCTAGCCATGTTTAAAATTTTAAAATCTACGCACTATACGATCATTAGTGAGTTTTGAATGAAATACATTGATAACTTTAATCACATTAGAATAGGCTCTTGAGTCTAACTATGCCCAAAATTTTAGATTGTGAAGTTTGTATAATTATTAGTGAGTTTCGGCCAAAACTGGTTAATTATTGTATAATATCCATATTTTAAAATTTTAGACATAATCAAAGTCAGGAAAGTTTTAGAAATATATTGGTATTGTTGTTAAGTTATACAATATGCCTAAGTTTAACACCTTTGTTAAATATAGCAAATAAGTATGCTAGGGTTAGAATTAAACCCGATGGAAGTTGATCTTATAGAAATAACCTGGAATTCATAAGGAAATTTTGAGATTTTTCCTAAAATTTTATGGAATTCTTTTTGGGTCTATGGGGATAAACTAGTAATAGAAAAGTTTATTTTGGCTATCATAATTAATTAGGAAAAGTTAAAGTGAAAATTATCCTAAACTCTCTGCATGTAAACTCAATTTTCTCCTCGGTCCCTTGATGGTGCCCAATACTAGTGTCACGATGAGCACTCAAATTTAGATATTTATAAAACTGAAAACCCTTGGCTAGCAAGATTAAAATGTAGTAGAGGGGTCTCAGGTCGTATTTTTTCAAGGACTAGTTGAATGAATCTTTAATTCGAGCTTGCAAGTTTATTTGTCGTTTGATGTTTGGATTTTCTAATGAAATGGGGGTTTGTTTGCGATAAGAAATGAAATAGCAATGCTAAATGAAATGGGCTTAACTAAGCAGAAATGAAGTAGAAAATGTTTGAAAACTAAACTTGATCTAGTTAACAACTAAACAATTAAATTCAAACGATGAATTGAAACTTAAGAACTAATTGCAGGAAACGAATTGCAGGAAATTAATTGCATGATAATAACAACTAGATCAAAACATGGCTTAAGCACTTGGCTTGAAGTGTAATGGGAACAACTTGAACAACTTAAAGAAATGTATGTTTAAAACCAAATTAATCCTAATTAGTACATCAAATCAATTCCTACTCAAAACATCCCTTTGCCGTCACACAAAGGATGAGCTAGAAACCCTTTTGGCTCAAAAACCATCGAAGACAAGTCCCTGGATCAGTTTGCTCTACTCTGCTCTTCCTGATCGGTCAGCCGACCGATCAGGTACTCTTCTGATCGGTCACGGGACCGATCAGAGGCATCTCTGTCCGGTCACCATGATCGGTCAATAGCTGAAATCATTCCCCAATCGCTTCCTTCGTGTCACGCTGAGTCTTGATCGAGCTTGGAAACTCTCGGTAGCCTTCAGAGAACCCCTCCACAAGCTCCGATGGCATCCACTTGATGACGACAACAGCGATCGATCGGAATCAACTGTGGGCAGAGCACAGACGACACCCTCACCTGCACTCTTGCAGCTGTGAGAATTAGAAGCAAAACTGAACAGAAAACTCACCTTGATGATCCAAAACCTTGAGAAGAAACGAGTTGATGTTGGCCGCGTGATCTAAGGAAGAAAACGATGAACAAATTGATGAAGAAACGAAGAAGAACGAAGAAAAAAACTGGATATGAAGAACGAAGAAAACGGCGAAGACGCGACGACCCTGCGACCTGGGGAATTAATGGCTTAAATACTTAGAAATGGACGGCTGAGATCTTCCTTGCTTCATCCGACGGTCGGATCTTCTCCGATCTGAACTAAACCTCCCGGATCTTGATCAATGACTCTGATCTACTTCTCCTCAGCTCGGATAAATCAGATCAACGATGGATGGCTCAGATCATCCTTTCCTTTGAATGGACGGTTGAAACTCCTCCTAAGCTCGATCCGACGGTCATATGAACTCTGATTTGGTTCCAACTTCCAGATCTTGATCCATGGACTTGATTAACTCTATCTTGATCTTGGATTGACCAGAAGTTGATGGATGACTCAGATCTAGCCGTTCTCTTGAATGGACGACCCATATTAATCCGATGCTTGATCCCTTTGATCCGGATCCAATTCTGACTCAAGTTTGACCCAATTTGATCTAGGTCCATGATCATTTGAAACCTACAAAATGATATTCAAATTTAGTGCCCAAAATATCTCAAATATAGAAAGAATTGTATTAAAAGCCAAAATAGAAAGAATTCATGAAACCTAATATAAATACAAACTTAAGCATATAAAAGTGGATCAAAACATAGATTTGAGAGCCTAAATTTGTCAACAAAATGGTAGTTATCATCCCTGCGTCAGAAAAAATTTGTTTCCACTCCCTAAATGCAATGTTTCATGTGTTTCAACTACATATTTACCGAATTATCCCTCAATTTTTTAAGTACAAAAAGTCTGAAATTAAGTATAATTCTTTTTAAATTCAGCATCATTTAACTAAAATTCAGTATATTTTCGATCAAATTGAGTATGCCCTAATCAATTCATTCTAAGCTAATCAATTGGTATGAACTCTTAATCAATTAGTCCAGTGAAAAAAAATTGTGCTCAATTTGATATAACATATACTAAATTCTAATTAAAATATACTAAATTTAGGAAGAATTATATTTTTTTAAAACTTTTTATACGTATAAAAAGTGTAGTACTTAATTTGATAGAAAATATACTAGATTTTAATTATATGATATTGAATTTAGGAGGAACTATATCTTATTTTGGACTTTTTGTACTTAAAAATAATAAGGACAATTAGGTATGAACTCCTAATCAATTGGTCCAGTGGAAAAAGAATTGTGCTCAATTTAATAGAACATATACTAAATTCTAATTGAAATATACTGAATTTAGGAAGAATTATACTTCTTCCTAGACTTTTTATACATATAAAAAGTATAATACTTAATTTGATAGAAAATATACTAGATTTTAATTATATAATACTGAATTTAGGAGAACTATACCTCATTTTAAACCTTTTGTACCTAAAAATAATAAGGGCAATTAGGTAAAGCAATATTTATTAGGGAGCTGAGGCAAATGAAACTTTACATGTAGGGAGTGGAAATGAGCATTATCTGACATAGGGACCGAGGATAAAGCTTAAGATTAAATTGGGGATTTAAAGATAATTTACAGAAAGTTAAATTACTAAATGATTTTAAATCTTTTCTTTTCTCCTTATAAACCTAAGCCGTGCCCAATTTCTTATTGACATCGTCTTCTTCATTTGATCCCGAGCCAATCCAGATTGCATTCTTCTCCCTTAACCTCTCGCCGATGCCGGATTGCCCTTGACCGAGCCAATCGTCGATGACGTTCTCCTTCTCTCCTTCGTTGGTGGTTAGCACTAGGGCTGAGTAGAGGTTATGTGTGTGTGGCGATCGTCGCATCGATGTTTCATATCAATCGTGTGTGCCACATTGGCTGTCCAAATCCTTGGTAAGGTATTGCTCCTTCTTGCTTGCCCTTTGATTCCTTTAGGATCCCTCTGTTCCCTTGTGGAAAATCACCATTGTTATTATCTGATCCAACTCTGCTTCTCCATGCCAGTGGCTAGGATCATCGGGTCTGAACATGAGTTCTTCGTTGGTGCATCATTAGGTAATATTTGTTTGGTTTAGTGTATGTTTCGAGTGAAGTGATGATGCTCTGAGTTAGATTAGTAAGGATAAGTTGTTGTTTCAGTTTAGATTGTAGGATTTGTAGTTGGTTTTGTTTTGGATTGAGTTCCAGTGGCATAATCTAATCATAGCACAGATTGTTTGTAATAATTTTGTTGAATTTGGTTTTTAGCTGGATTCTCTTGAATCTGTAATGCAATCGCTGTGAGTTAGGGGTTGGATGGAAACTCTATTTGGAGTTGTTCTATTTCTGACCTTGTGGTACTTTGCCGTACTTTGCCGTGAGCCACAGTCTGTGCTGGTATTAAGTGTGTGGATGAATGTGTAGCTGATCGGATAGTTGTTGCAAAAGTAACTTTGTCTTGGTGGTTGGGGTTGTGTGTAGCTTAATTCCTTTGAATTTTGTAATGAGTGGGTAGGAGATGAATTTGGGATGAATTGGTTCATCGTGCAGGAGAACTTGGTGTTGGATTGATTCATGTATAGGAATGAAGACTTATCATGTAGTATATTGTTTAATGTGTATCATGGTCGGGTGCTACATTGTGGGATTTGAATCTTGTTGAGATTACATGTTAGTTGGGAAGTTTGACTGAATTTGGACTTGGGTTAAGTAAGGATAACCTAACCTTAATGTTTAAGTTTTAAATTGGAAGTTGATCATTATGATTATGATGATTCTAGTTATGTTGTGCTATACTTAGCTATTTGGTGTTTGTATAAGTAGCTAAGTTGCATTTTTGACATAGGACCTTGATTGGACTTGAAGATCTAGACAGGTTCATTGTTTGACATGAACTTCACTCTAGAGGAGGGTACCTCTTACTTGTGCTCTTTAGATATTGGTCTTTATGTATAGCTAGTTTGTTATATGCAATAGGTTACTTTACCTTAACTCTGCTCTATTTTGTTTCACTACTTGATACTTGGTTACTTGACCTTGGAGATAATCTGATCACTGTCTATATAGTCTCAACCTTGATACTCTTATGTTGTAGAGTATACACATGTATGCATGTACATTGAAGGGATTATTTTGTTATACCCGGTATAGGTTAATCACTAGATATACCTTACCTGTATACCTAGTTACATGATTGATAGGTCATAAGACATGTTATAGACCAGCGCATGCCATATAGTTGTATGGATGATGATCTAGTTTGAGTGTACTTGTTATACTGTATGTATATCCTACTATTGCATGGATGTTGATATGGTTGGAGTTGTGTGTTGTCAACCCCTTAGCTCCCAGGTTATTTTGATGGGTTGTCAGCCGTGTCTTTGGTGTTGTTGCGTGTTGTCGACCCTTGGCTCCCTAGTGAGTGAGACGGGTCATCAACCCCATCTCTGGTGTTGTTGTGTGATGTCGATCTTTGACTCCTTGGTAGTTGAGACATATCATCAACCACGTCTCTAGTGTGGTTGCATGCTATCGACCCTTAGCTCCCTTGTGGTTGAGACGGATAGTCAGTCATACTCCTGGTGTTGTAGCATAGTCACGAGTGATGGGCTTTATCTTGCATAGCCACGAGTTTTGAGCTTTACTGCATACCACGAGTGCTAGGCTTCATCTTGCACAGCCACAAGTGTTGGGTTTGGTTTTTGGCATGCCACGAGTGCTTGACTGCATCTTGCATAGCCACAAGTGTCGTGCTTGGTTTTACTGCTTAGCCGCGAGTGCTTGGCTTTCCTGCATCCTATCCACCAAGCTATTCAGTGTAACGATAGCTGGAGTTTATACAAATCAGGTCATTATAGCATGTGCATATGATACAATGTTGTATTTGCTTATGGTTGCTGCATTTGTTTGTGCTATGATTGGATTCATATGTTTGATATGCATATACAGGTGGTATATTGTACGTAGTGTTTTGATCTTGTATGGCTTGTGTGTACGAGTATATAGGGGGATGATTTTCTGGGGTTATGTTCTTATTACCCCGCAGGATAGACTGATTTTAGTATGTACATTCATTCAATAGTTCAGTTCTATATTCTGAGGCTCCTATGAGACTGTATCATGTTGAATCTATACTACTTGTTATAGCTTGTTTATTGTCATGCATATCTTATCTATATACCCATAGAGTTCGCTTGAACTTATCCTTGTTTGCTATGTTTTCATTTTCCAAGTTAACATTGCTATACTTAGAGTCGCCAGGAGAGGTCTGACAGCCAGTCCCTACCCTTTGAGCATACTTTGTGTGGTATTGGTGTTCTTTAGGGTACTTTTGTATTTCTTTAGTCATATGAACTTGTATTGTATTTTGGCTTGTGGTTTGTATGATTGGGTGCCCCGGAGGGGCTTGTTGCATTGTTTTGTGTCGTAAGTTATGTCGGCATGCAACTTTGGTAAGTCTTTGGTATGCTTGGGTTATTATTTGTCTTTCTTTTTGGATATTGTTGACACCCGTGTGGGTTGATGTATTGATGTTGTTATGTTGGCCTTGTACACAGGTTTCATAGTTTGCCTTATAAGGAAGATGTTGTTCGATTTTTATCGAACATAGGGCTCCTTTAGGCATGGCAATTTATTTGGTATTAGAGCTAGGTTTACGAGGTCTATCTGGGTATGTTCGGATTTTTTTATGGAGTCGTTTTCTCGACGTGGTTGTATTTTAGGATTTGGGGGTGACAAGACTTCTTCAAGCAACGAGAAAGTATGGGAACTCTTTTATGATTATCTTACATTTTGTGTTCATTACATTGGTTAGGTTATGGTTAGACACTCTAATTTTTTTTGGACTATGTATTTGTTTCTATACCTGTCTAGTAGGTATTTAGTGATTCTGTATTAGCATGATGACATATATCAATCCACCCTATTCATGATCATGGTTGAGATTGACCATGGGAGCGTTTGATTGACACATTGCAGACTCGACTTAGAAACGGAGAATGTTGATTCTCTGGTAGCACCGACTGTTAAGTCGGAAAGTTAAGGTTGAACCTGTCAACAACTTATTAGAAGTTAAGAATTTGTCTTTAGGAATTCTTCTTACCGTACTAGTAGTATACGTGTTTGGACTGGTAGAGAGCTAGAGGGGGAGGGGGGTGATTAGCTCCGATCACTTCATCGATGATTTGTCGCAACGGAATCTTCAAGTAATCACTAACACCTTAATTTTACTTGGTATCCACATTCTTGAGGTGACTAATCTAAGAATCTTCTCTCCTCACACTCACAAGTACTATGAATGTCTCTTTCGTGGAGGCGGATAAGCCTCGTACAAGTTTACAAGAAGAAACACAACAAGAACAAGTACATACAAGATTAAAATTTTTACAAGATTTACAACAATAGCATCTCTTGCTTTTCTTGCTTTCTTCTAAGTTGGAATCACCTCTAGACGCTTGGAAATGCAGCATCACTATGCTCTAAAAACTCACAAGACATGGAGATGAGGAGAAGAGAAGAGCTACAACTTCAACCTATGTGAAAACCTTATTACCCATGACCTAGGATTCCTTAATTGATTGTCCAATCGATTACTACGTCAGATCTAGCCGTTCAACAATTAATTTTTGAAGCTTAATCGATTGTTACCTAATCGATTCAACACGTTTCTTTGCTTTCGCACAACACGGCCTTAATCAATTGCCTAATCGATTAAGAGGGCTTATGTTCTCGTCACAAAATCTCACCTGATCGATTGGTGTTGCCCTTAATCGATCACAGAATCGATTATGGGTCATTCTATTTCTCGTGACAAAAGCCCACCAATCAATCACCTGATCGATTGGATTGGACAAATCGATTACCTAATTGATTGCCTATGCCCTAACTTGCCTAAACCAAGTCTAAGGTTATTTTACCCAACTTTTAGCCAACCATGATCTGTTGGATTTTTCTCACTAAGTGTCCAATCAGCCCTTGACCGACTTAAATTTTTCCTTGTCTAGTTCTCAACTAGGATTGTTCTTGAGCCAAATGTTTAGTTCCTAGTTAACCCACCTTGGTTGTCATTTTTCACTGTAAACAGGTTTTGGGACTGGAGTTCAGAACTATTATCTGTGGACTCTGAGAAGAATTTTTTAGGAAGAAAGAATAGAAGTAGTTTTAGCTACATAAATCTGAATTTTCAAAGAGCTTTTGATTGGATAAGAAAGTTTTTTCAGTTTTTAACAGAATCATCGAAACAAGAACCAAAGTCTAAAAGGAAATTAAGTTCTAGATCCTCGAGGACTATTTCTTCGAAGGTGGAATAAAATATTTGTTATATCCTGTATAGTTGCTGTTTCTGTGGCTCCTTGTGTTGGTGTCGGAAGCACCAAAGTCGAATCTATGTTTTGATAATGGCAAAGGGTTCAGAAATTAAGATTTGGTTGTGATCTAACAAAGTTACTAAGTGTGCAGGAAAGTCCTAGGTACACTAGGCACTAAGTCCTAATTCTTTGAATTGGGCACTAAGACCTGGTCGAGGACTGGGCACCGAAGACCTGGTGAGTGAAGCTGGGCACTAAGACCTGGTCGAGGACTGGGCACCGAAGACCTGGTGAGTAAAGCTGGGCAAAAGTCCACCGGAGGAGCCGGTTGACAAAAAACGTAAATTCTCCCGAGAGGAGTAGGTGAGGACGCGTTCCCCGTAGGAGGGAACATTAGGCGTCGGTTCGACCTAGGGTTCCATTTGGGAGACCCAAAGTTAGAACCAAGATAGCTAAGGCTATAAATAATGTCTAACATATCATATATATTTGCTTCTTATGTTTTGGAACTAGCCCTGGTTGCAGGAAACGAAGGGACTGTGCTTCTGTAGCTCAGGCGCCTCATTGGAAGGAGATGCCTCACTGGGCTAGGCGCCTGTAAGGATACAAGCGCCCCAGTGCAAGGCCAAACCAAGACCATCAAAGCAAACTGCCACGAAAGCCTTTGGACCATGTCAAGCTAGGCGCCTGTGTTAACACAGGCGCCCCAGATAGCTCAGGCGCCTCAATGAAGGGGATAAGCGCTGACCGAACCTGCGGATTAGAGTTCGGGCATGAGAGGCCACGTGTAGGCGCCCCCTTCAACACAGGCACCCAGGAGACGACTACAAAAGGGGGTTCACCCCCAAGGCTTCAACACAACTTGCAAATTTCGCCTTCAACACTTTCGCTCAAGCGCTACGTTCCAGCACGCACTGCATTCGTGATTCAAGCGCTACGTTCCAGCACGCACTGCATTCGTGATTCAAGCGCCGACGACGACCCGCTGCTCCGAAATTCTATCCACTTCGGTCGTCGGTAAAACCATTAATTTTCTTAAGTGTTGTAACTGTTTTTTTCAATTTTATATCTGTACTCGAAACTGTAATCATTTCTACGAATATAGAATTGTCCAACGTAAACGGTCAAGGTCCATGGGCCTTGGAGTAGGAGCCGACCGCGACTCCGAACCAAGTAAAACAAATCGTGTTAGCGACTTTACTTTAATATTTCCGCTGCGTATTTCTCTTAAATTGTCCGAAAATTTTAGATCGATATTTGCCCCCCCCCCCTCTATCGATTTACTCCGATCCAACACCTTGTTTTTCTATATTCCAGTCATAGATGGTGACAATAATTGCCTTTATTCACAAAACAATCTGGAAATTGCAGCTTGCATACTACGTTTTTTCATAGATATCTTCTATGCAGTCCATATAATTTTTCAATTTCGTACTGGCCGGTTTCGTTGCTCCTTAATCTAGCGTATTTGGAAGGGGAGTTTTGATTGAAGATTTATCAGCAATAACCAACAGATATTTATCATCATATTTCATAATTGACATTCTTGCCGTTCTTCCACATCCGCAGGTATTGCACTTGAGGTACTATTAATTAGTACATGTTACAAATTAGTAAATCTTCAACCTGACTCAGTTAAACTTTGAATGTTTTTTTATTACTTTAAATGTCTTGGATTAGTCATATCACGGAATACATGTAATATCAAATATTTAGTTACCAGACTATAATTTTTCTTTTAACTGTGATCCGGTCGGATAGGATTTCTGGGCTCTTGTGAGCCCGGTTGGGTTAGTGCTGAGTCGGGCAGAGATAGTTGGGTGCATCAGGTATCAACCTAACCTGAGGGATCGAAATTCAGGAGAGCTCAGGATGAGATCGGTTGACGGTAGCCAGTCGGGTAATCCCGATCAGGACTATTCAGTCGGGCTAAAGTAGAAACTCGGGTTAGGTTCCCTGTAGAAATGGAAGTAACAAAGGTATTCGGGTCCTCCCAGTGGGGTCCTCTTGGTTGGGTCCTCCCGGCCGGGCTCTCCCGGTCGGGATTACTCAGTTGAGCTAAAGTAGAAACTTGGGTTAGGCTCCCTGTAGAAAGGGAAGTAACAAAGGTATCCGGATCCTTCTGGTCGGGTCTTCTTGGTCAGGTCCTCCCTGCAGTCTGGTCTTCCCGGTCGGGCGCGTCCGGTCGGGAATTCCCCGACCCAATGACTCAGGCGCCCTGCCAATCCCTCTATAAGACGCGACTTGCATAGCCCGGCTGTAGGGGCAGTCTCAGCCGGTCGGATCTGCCAGGTCGGATCTGCCAGGTCAGTAAAGTAGACTTCGTTGTGTCAGGGACGGTCGAATTTCCTGGGCAACAGGTTTGTTCTCAGGGCAGAGATAGGCAAGACGCCTATCTTACCTGACTGGTCATCCTCGCTCAGTCGGCCAGGCTTGGGTAGGTTCACAACTAACCAGTAGGAGGAGCCTGAGTGACCGAGTGATCACATTACTCGAATGAGCTATCTGTGGTCAGACTGCTAACAGCAAGATGATCTCCCCAAATCTTCCCATTATGAGGAAAAGATAGCTATCATAATCATGACCTGACAGAGTAGTAGGCATTAATTAAGACTAGAAGAGACAGGTGGGTAGGTTGTCAAGCGGCTATGACAGTCTCATAGAGTGACCAAAGCTGCCAAGGGGTCAGTTTGTCAGTGGATCAGGTTTTAATGAGATAGGACAGCTTTGACAAGACAGGGGGCTTCCCCTCCCTATATAAACCCCCCTTTGATCTCCAAAAGGGGGGTTCCAGCAGTTGAAACTTTTCCTCCCTTGTGTACTCACTCTCAAACCCGACCCCGACTCACCCACCATCGCAACCGAGGTCATCTTGGTCAGACCGAGTCATCCGAGTGAGAACCACCTTCACTTGTCGACAGGATCAAATTTGGCGTCGTCTGTGGGAACTTAGCTTGAGCAAAAGAAGAAGATGAGTGACTCTAACGGGGTGACCGTTACTCTCTCACAAGAAGACCTTGATTTGCTGATAGCTGCCAAAGCTCAGAAGTTGGCAGCCAAGCAGAAGACTGCCAGCCGCCCGACTCAGGAAGGTCCTTCCGGGCCAGCTGCTCGTGCTGGCACAGAAGGCGAAGTTCGCCCAGGTGATAGCCCCCACTTCCCCTGAGTGCTCTTTGGCTTTGCTGAAGGTGCCGGACAATCTGACCTGCAGAAAGTCTCTTCCAGCCAATCTAGAGTTAATAAAGGGAAGACACCAATTAGCCAGGCCCCGGCTAGGCGCACTAGATTTCCCTTCTCTAGTCAAGTTTTGCAAGAGCCCATTCCCAAACATTTCTGGCTCTTAGCCATTCCAGAATATGGAGGATCTACAGACCCAGAGGAACACTTAATGAAGTTTGAAAATGCTGCCTTGCTACACCAATACTCAGATAGTATCAAGTGTCGAGTATTCCTGACCACCCTGGCAGGACCTGCTCAACGCTGGTTCGATAGACTCCCGGAGGGGTCTGTGCGGGAGTTTGCTGACTTCAAAAGACTTTTCCTCCAGCACTTTGCAAGCAGTAAGAGGCATCACAAAACTAGCCTTAATCTCTTCGCCCTAAAGCAGAGTCCTAAGGAGTCCTTGCGGGCTTATATCAAGAGATTCAACCAGGTCGCATTGGATGTGCCCACTGCTATCTCAGAGGTGTTGATCAGTGCCTTCGCCGAAGGCCTGCAAGAAGGGGAATTCTTTAGGTCACTGATCCGAAAACCCCCGAAAGACTTCGAAAGCCTTCTGGGCAAAGTCGCAAAGTACGTGGATGTAGAGGAAGCACAAGCTGCCCGACGACGGAGGTTGGGCCACCACTTGTGACTCCTCATAGTCAAAGGACAACACCACCTGGAGGACCCCTCCGCAGTCCCCAAGCTAGGGGGCATAGACCTGGAGCTGAGCGAGGCATGCTTCAGCAGGTCGCCCAAGGATGCCTCCCCAACAGATGGCAGCCCTATTGCTCTTTTCATCATAGCCACACTCACGACACTCAAGATTGTTGGCAGGTTGGGCGAGGGCAAGCTCGCCCTAACTGAGGAACCCCTACAGGAGCTCATCAAGGAGGAGTGAGAGGTCGAGGAAGGGCGCAGCCAAACAGACAAGACCCTAATACCCAAGTGGCCACCCCCGCGGTACGACAGTTGTTCCCGACCCCCAGCTCTCCCGGGCAAGGAGAAGCAAATGAAGAGTAGGCCAATCAACAAAATGGAGTGCAAAGATCGATCAACGTCATCTCCGGTGGCCCCACTTATGGAGACTCTAACCGAGCCCGAAAGTCTCAGGTGAGGCGCTTGGAGATCCACCAGGTGGGTAGCAGTTCCGCCCAAGCCAGAGGACCGCAGATCAGCTTTGGTCCTCAAGACCTGCAAGGTGTGGAAGTCCCGCACGATGATGCATTGGTCATCACAGCGGTCATAGCGAACTACCAGATCCACCGAACCATAGTGGACACTGGGAGTTCAGTAAATATTTTGTACAAAACGGCATTTGACCAACTACAAATTGAAGCCAGTGAGTTGCAACCCGTGGCCACGCCCCTCTTTGGGTTCACGGGAAATGAAGTCCAGCCGATAGGCCAAATCAAGTTAGTCATTTCACTCGGGGAAGAGCCTTTGAGAAGGACCCGATCGTCAACTTTTTTGATAGTAGATGCGCCCTCTTCTTATAACGTCATCCTGGGCAGACCTGCATTGAATGAGTTCAGAGCGGTAGCATCTACCTTCTACTTGAAGGTGAAGTTCCCAGTTGGAGATCAAGTAGGGGAAGTCAGGGGCGACCAGAAGGTGGCATGTCGATGCTATGTCGACGATGTCCAGACGGAGGTGCGGAAGGCATTACGAGCCCCCCCCCCCCAGCTAGTTGCAATATGGTGCAACCCTCTCCATGGCCTGAGCTGAGAGAGCAGAAGGAGGAGATCCAACTTCTTCCAGACCGGGAGGAAACCAAGGTGAAGATAGCTCCAGAGCTGCAGCCCAACCTCAAGCAGCAGTTGATAAAGTGTTTGGCCGAGAACCAGGATGTGTTTGCTTGGTCGGCCAGAGATCTGAAGGGTGTCAGGCCAGAGGTCATGGAGCACAAATTGCATGTTTACCCAGACGCAAGACCTATGAAGCAGCGGAAGAGGGACTTCAGTCTTGACTAGAACAAGATAATTCAAGCAGAGGTAGAAAGACTATTGGAGGCAGGACACATACGGGAGGTGCAGTTCCCGGCCTGGTTGGCAAATGTGGTGCTAGTGTCCAAGCCAGAGAACAAGTAGAGGGTCTGTATTAATTTCATAGACCTTAATAAGGCCTGCCCCAAAGATTGCTACCCGCTCCCCCGAATTGATCAGATGGTAGACTCCACTGTAGGAAGTGAGCTCATCTGCATGTTGGATGCCTACCAAGGGTATCATCAAGTGTCGTTGTCTCCCGGTGATCAAGAGAAAGTCAGTTTCATCACAGCCGAGGGCATCTACTGTTATACAGTCATGCCCTTTGGACTCAAGAACACAGGAGCCACTTACCAGAGATTGATGAACAAGGTGTTCAAGGAGCAGCTCGGGAGGAACATTGAAGTGTATGTGGACGACATCCTCATCAAATCCCTCAAGGCAGCAGACCTGGTAGCCGACGTGAAGGAAACCTGTTGCACTCTAAGAAGGTATGTGCTCAAACTCAATCCAGCCAAATGTTTGTTCGGGGCTAAGAGTGCGAAGTTCCTGCGCTACATCATGACTGAGCGGGGTATAGAGGCTAACCCTGGCAAGGTGAAGGCTTTGCCTGGACATGCTGCCACCCAGGAACCTGAAGGAAGTACAATGCCTGATTGGGAGGATCACAGCCCTCTCTCGCTTCATCACTAGGTCGGTTGATCGGAGTCTTCCTTTCTTCAAGATCCTACGCAAGGCCACCAAATTTCAATGGGACGCTGAATGTGACCAAGCTTTTGAGGAGATAAAGTCTTACCTGGTTAGTCTGCCGGTCTTAGCTAAACCTGAGGAGGGAGAGGTGTTGTATGTATATCTGTCAGCTATAGAGGGAGTTGTGAGTGCAGTGCTTATAAAACAGAAGGAGGCTGAATAACAACCCATTTATTTCTTTGGTCACTTGCTTAAAGAAGCCGAGTGTAGATATAATACACTCGAGAAATTAGCCTATGTACTTGTGTTGATGGCTCGGCGCTTGCACCCCTACTTTCTGGCTCATCCCATCTGGGTGTTGACTAACAACACCCTTGGGAAGGTGTTGGTTAATCTGGAAGCCTCAGGTCGGATGATCAAGTGGACTACGGAGTTGAGCGAATATGATATTCAATATCTGCCCCGGACTGCTATCAAGGCTCAAGCGTTAGCCGATTTTCTTAGCGAGCTTTATACAGAGGAAGAGGAAGAAACATGGAAGGTCTATGTTGATGGTTCAGCCACTCGAACAGGAAGTGGCATTGGGATTTTGCTAATCTCTCCTAAAGGAGATCATCTTCACTTGGCAGTACGATTGGAATATCGGGCTACCAACAATCAAGCGAAGTATGAAGCTCTTCTAGCCGGGCTACAAGCTGCTAGACACGTGGGTGCTGCTCAGGTCTTGCTTCACTCAGACTCTCAACTGGTGACTCGGCAACTAGCTGGACAGTTTGAGGTGAATGATGAACGGCTACAGACCTATGTAAATGCTTATGAGCGACTGAAGGCCGAGTTCCATGAGGTTCGGGTACTTCAGATCCCCCGAGGAGAGAATCTTAAAGCTGATGAGCTGGCTAAGCTAGCCAGCGCTATCACTCCGTGGGTCTTCACTCAGCCCACACCTCAGGTCATGCTAGTGGCTCAGGTAGAGAGGGAGACGGAAATGGAAGTGGATGGTGATTGGAGAGCTCCCCTCGTAGCTTATTTACAAGATGGGGCTCTCCCGACCTATCCCGAGCAGGCTTGTTTATTGAAGAAGAGGGCAGCTCGGTTCACTCTGGTGGGAGATGCACTGTACAAGCGGGCCTTCTCTCGGCCACTACTCAAATGCCTAGGGGAAGAAGATGTAGACTATGTATTAAGAGAGATACACTTGGGGTTTTGTGGAAATCACTCAGGAGGTCGGTCTGTGGTTCGGAAGGTCTTGCTGGCAGGATATATTTGGCCCACACTTCAGAAGGATGTTGATCAGATGGTTGCCTCTTGTCTTTCCTATCAAAAACACCATAGCATATCTCATCGGCCAGTTGAGACTTTGCGGGCGTCCACTGTGTCATGCCCTTTTGATCAGTGGGGCATGGACATAGTGGGACCTTTCCCCCTTGCAGGCGCCCAGAAAAGATTTTTGCTGGTTGCTATGGACTACTTCTCAAAATGGATCGAAGCGGAGGCTCTGGCTCGGATTACCGAGCAGGCCGTCATCAAATTTTTATAGCAAAATATCTTATGTCATTATGGGATACCGCATAATTGGGTTGCAGACAACGGTTGACAATTCCAGGGTCGGAAGATTCAAGAGTGGTGCTCAGCTTATGGGATTAAGTAGACATTCACCTCAGTGGCTTATCCCTAAAGCAATGGTCAGGCAGAGGTAGCCAACCGAGAAATCCTGAAGGGCCTCAAGACCAAGCTAGATCATGTGGGCGGTACCTGGGTGGACGAGCTGCCCAGTATCTTGTGGCTCTTTGAACCACCCCCAAAGAAGGCTCGGGTTGTACCCCCTTCCAGTTAGTGTATGGAAGTGAAGCAGTGGTCCCCATGGAGGTGGGATGCGAGTCTGACAGAAGACACCTATATGGAGAAGACAATGCGGAGAAGAGGCGCATGGAACTAGACCTGATCGAGGAAATTCGGGATCGGGCAGCGGTCTGAATGACTGCCTACCGACAAAGGATGCAACGAAGATACAATCAGAAGGTCATACCCCGGAGTTTCCAGGTCGGCGACCGGGTATGGAAGAGAGTCAAACCGGTCGCGGAGGTGAGCAAGTTGGAGCCCCAGTGGGGAGGACCCTTCCTGGTGGTCAAGAAGCTGGGATCTGAAGCCTACTACTTGCAAGATGCTCAAGGGAAGTGGCTGGGAAGACCCTGGAGTGCAACACATCTGAAATTATATCATGAATAGAGTTTGAATGATCCTTGTAATTGTATGACATAAATATGATAATGACACTCATGACGTCCAAGGCTCTGAACCCAGACTCTTGCTCAGGTGAGTTATAAGTGGGCATGCTTCCACGCACCCACTGATCTCAGTGATGGTCAGGCGTGGCTGACCACACTCGGTCGGGTAAGCCAGACACTGTCCAAACTCTCGCTCAGGCGAGTTATTAGTGGGCATGCTCCCATGCACCCACTGATCTCGACGACGGTCGGGCGTGGCTGACCACGCTCGGCCGGGTAAGCCAAACACTGTCCAAACTCTCGCTTAGGTGAGTTATAAGTGGGCATGCTCCCACACACCCACTGATCTCGACGACAGTCGGGCGTGGCTGACCACGCTCGGCTGGGTAAGCCAGACACTGTCCAGAATCTCACTCAGGCGAGTTATAAGTGGGCATGCTCCCACGCACCCACTGATCTCGGCGACGGTCGGGAGTGGCTGACCACGCTCTATCGGGTAAGCCAGACATTGTCCAGACTCTCGCTCAGGCGAGTTATAAGTGGGTATGCACCCATGCACCCACTGATCTCGGCGACGGTAGGGCATGACTGACCACGCTCAGCCGGGTAAGCCAGATAGTGTCCAGACTCTCGCTTGGGTGTGATATAAGTGGGTATGCTCCCACGCACCCACTGATCTCGGCGAAGATCGGGCGTGGCTGACCACGCTCAGCCGGGTAAGCCAAACAGTGTCTAAACTCTCGCTCAGGTGAGTTATAAGTGGGCATGCTCCCATGCACCCACTAATCTCGGCGACGGTCGGGCGTGGCTGACCATGCTCGGCCGGGTAAGCCAGCCAGTGTCCAATCTCTCGCTCGGGCGAGTTATAAGTGGGCATGCTCCGACGCACCCACTGATCTCAGCGACGGTCGGGCGTGGCTGACCACGCTCGGCCAGGTAAGTGATGGACCCAAAATAGATGTCACGAATGTGAGTCTCAAATTTAGATATTTATAAAACTGAAAACCCTTTGGCTAACAAAGAAAATGTAGAATAGGGGCCTCAGGTCGTATTTTTCCAAGGACTAGTTGAATGAATGTTTAATTCAAGCTTGCAGGTTTATTTGTTGTTTGATGTTTGGGTTTTCTAGATAAAATGGGGTTTTTGCGATAAGAGAATGACAATATGAAATAAACTGAACTGAACTCAACTAAAGCATGGAATGAATAAGGAATTGCAAGAACTATGCTTAACCTAATTGACAATTAAGCAAGTAAATTCAAACAACGCAATTGAAACTTAAAGAACTAATTGCAGGTAATAAATTGTAGAGAATTAATTGCATGGAAGTAATTGCAGATTAAAGAAAATGAAAACAACATGGCTTAAGCACTTGGCTTGAAATGTAATGGTAGCAATTAGAACAACTTAAAGAAAGTTAATGCTTGAAACAAAATTGTCCTAAATTAAGACATCAAATCAGTTTCTACTCCAAACTTTCCTTTGCCGTCACACAAAGGATGAGCTATGAACCCCCTAGCTCAAAAGTCAATGAAGAAAACTCCCCTGCTCAGCTTGTTGTCGACCTTGCTGTTCTGCTCTCCCTGATTGGTCAACCCGATCGATCAGGTCTTCCTCTGATCGGTCACGGGACCGATCAGAGTCCTCTCTGTCCGATCAACCCGATTGGACAGTAGCTGAATTCATCCGCGATCTCCTCCTCTTTGATACGCCGAGCTACGATCTCGCTCAGATACTTTCAGTAAACTTCGGAGAACCCCTCCTACAGCTCTGATTGCATCCAACCGAAGAAAACAACCAGCGATCAATGGAATCAACTAGCGGACGGAGCCTTTGGCGAAACCCTCACCTGATGCCCTTCAGCTGCGAGATTTGATTAGCAATCTAAACAGAAAAACAGAACTCGATTATGATGTGGTCGCGCGATCTAAGGAAGAAAACTGATGCGAAAATGATGAAGAAGCGAAGAAATTGCGATCTGAACTCTACTCTGCAGCTATGCGACGCGACGACCTCCGATCTAAAGAGGGAATTCTGATTTAAACTTATCCCATTTAATTTGGACGGTTGAGATTCTCTTTGCTCCATCCAACGGTTGGATCTCTTCAGATCTGAACCAAACACCCCAGATCTTGATCAATGGTCCTGATCTACCTGTCCTTAGCTCAGATCAACCAGATCAGTGATGGATGACTCATATCTTCCCTTCTCTTGCTTGGATGGTTTAGATTCTCTTGAGCTTGATCCAATGGTCAGATTGCTTCTAATTTGGATGAAATTTTCAGATCTTGATCTGTGGTCATGATTGACTCTATCTTGAACTCGGATTGATCAGAAGTTGACCGATGGCTCCGATCTAGCCGTTCTCTTGAATGGACGACCCATATTAACCCGATGCTTGATCACCTTGATCCGGATCCAATTCTGGCTCAAGTCTGACCCAATCCGATCTAGGTCCATGATCATTTGAAACCTACAAAATGAGATTCACATTTAGTGCCAAAATATCTCAAATATACAAAGATTTTGAATTAAAAGCTAAAATAGAAGAAATAGATGAAACCTAATATAAATGCAAACTTAAGCATATAAAATGTGGATCAAACATGGATTTTAGAGCTTAAAATAATCAGCAAAATGGTAGTTATCAGTAAGCCAGACAGTGTTTAGACTCTCGCTCGGGCGAGTTATAAGTGGGTATGCTCCCACGCACCCACCGACCTAGGCAACGGTTGGGCATGGCTATCCACGCTCAGTCGGGTAAGTCATGTGGTGTCCTTATTTTGGGGCGCTCGTGTTATGAAGGAATATTTTCCCAAGTGTAAGATGTGTATACTGAAAGACATGTCTTTTATTATATGAACATCTTTATTATGAAAAGAGAATCACGACTACACTAGGTGTTTGTTTATAATAGTACATACACGAAGTCCAATTGCTTTGCATTGTAGATAACATAGTGTGTGGTGTCACACGGAAGATCATGTTATCAGTTCCTTACTTAGCATAAATAGATGCTCACAACCGAGATGGAATTTGACAATCCATCGAGATGGTTGTAGTGTAGTTAGGTGTGGTTGGTCTTGACTATAGAGCTACACTAGTGTGCTATGAGTACATTGAGCAGGACCAAAACCCGAGGTTATCCAATTTGTACTGACTTGATAATTGGATAGGACCTCAGTTTAAATTATGGAGTATGATCCCTTAATCCCGAAATAATATCAGGCATATATTATTAATTATTGTTTCTTTGATTTACCAATGGGCACTACAAGAATTTTTGGATTCAACAACACCCAATAGACAACGGTGTTTTGAAAAACTGTTGTCTTTTTCATTTAACAACGGTTTTTTCAAAAACTGTTGATGTTGATAAATTTTTTGCGGAAAAAGACAACGGTTTTTAAAAAACCGTTGTCTTATGTATATCAAAGACAATGGTTTTTTAAAAACTGATGACTATTTGCTTGGTTACGACAACTGGTTTTAATTAACCGTTGTCTATTTGTGTTGCTTACATGATAATACGCAACAGCGAACAAGTGCGAAAATGAAAATGCCCGCCGATTAGATTGTAATGAATATAAAACTTCTCCTTCCTTCCCGTGCCTTTCTCGTACGCCCGTGCCCTAGCCCTCGCCGACCTAAGTTTCTCCCGCGCGCGTCACCTCATCTCTTCTCTGCTCTGCTCGGCTCCGTCACCCCATCTCTTCTCGGTGACCTAAGTTTCTCTGCTCTGAGTTTTTTCCCCGATGCATCGCCAAGCCACAACACTTCACGTGCTCCTCGCCGTCACCGCCTTGCACAGCCACAACACCTCGTCGTCGCCGCCGTCGTCGTCGCCGCCGCCGCCGCCTTGCCCAGTCGAGAATTCTCATTTCTCTCTCTCTCTTATAAAAGTGTAAACCTCTATTAGGGATGGAAATAGGCCAGGCGGCCTGTTAGGGGCCTGTGGCCTGGCCTGCATTTGGCCTGGCCTGGCCTGGGCCTGTTAAAAATAAAATAACAATCAGGCCCTTTTAAAAGCCTATTTTTCTTATCAGGCCAGGCCCAGGCTCAATATAAAGCCTATGAGGCCTGACAGGCCGGCCTGGGCCTGTTAAAATTACATGATACAAATTATCATAATAGAGTTTTGATCCTTAGACCTCTGCGAGCAAACTCTTATCTACACCCTACTAGCCAACACACCACAAATCTATTTTCGTTATATCATACATATTTTATATATTTACTTTGGAAGGAACATATATATTTATGGTATTTTTAACTAATTTATTAAATTAGTATTTTGGATAATCGAATTAAATTATAGGTTTTGTAAACAGGCCACAGGCCAGGCCAGGCTATTGAACAGGCCAGGCTCAAGCCTAGAATAAAGCCTGTAACAGGCCACAGGCCAGGCTCAGGCCTGTTTGCTATTATACAGGCCTGGCCTGTTAAGGTGAAAGCCTGGCCTGGCCTGGCCTGTTTCCATCCCTAACCTCTATCCCTACCTTGATCCGCCGCCTTGCTAGATAATCGATTCTCTTCTCGGCAGTCTTTGATCTCAACCAAACTCCTATTTGAGATTTTTTTTTTTTGCTTCCTTTCTTTTATTTTTCTTCCTTTTTTTCTATGTTTGTGGTTTTCACTATTGCACAGGCAAACATAGATAATGAAGAGCATTCGCACGAAATCGGCACTAAGGAAACATCTGGGGGAAGTATCAAACGGCAAGGGCGCACCCGCACGTATAGTAACACTTCCAAGGAAGCAAACGAACATGAAGACACTGTCGATCACCTCTTCCTTGTGCGCTCTGACCTAGCTAATATCGCCCAGGTGCGTTTCTGTTAATCCTAGATGGAAAGGGAATAAAATGACCCAAGATGAGAAAAGAAGATTGAGATTTTCTTTCTTTTTTACCTCATTTATATACATTAGCATTACTGACTTTGATTCTATCCGGCCAGGCTTTCAACTTTCTTGTGAGTTGGTACTATTTGGATTATTTATTTACCTTCGATTTCTTGAATAATGGTGAGGGTGTTTTTTTTAATGAAATAATGTGTTTTTATCCTTCCTTCTTTTGATTAAGTGATTAGATGAGATCTTTCTTTTGATCAACTAACATGGCCCTAATTTCTGCACAATTATCTATAAGAATTACTATTTAGGCATATGCAATTGTATAGGAGACAATTGTTATCGGGATATAGGGAAACATTGAAAATCTTAATGTTTTTCCCTTTCAATATGTTTTTTTAGTTATACTCTTATTGTTATTGTTTGTCATCAAATTTTGTTTTGAATTAGTACTTAGTTTTATTGTTGATATTATGATTATTCTTATGCTTTATATTATGAAAGTTGTAATATAAAAGTTGTTCTTGTGATTGTATGTGGTTCTATTGTTGGTATTGCTCATGTTGCCATACCAATACGTTAAGTTGATTGTTGTTACTACTTATTATGTGTATGGACCTAGACATATAATTTGTCATGGCACAAGAATTTTATTAGCAATGCACTTTAGTTGTTTAGTTCTTGTTGTCGAATACATATTAAATGACATATTTGTTATGAAATAGATTTTTGGTACCAACAAATATGTTGATATGAGTGTATAGGAAAACCCAAATGGGCGAAATATGCTATTGATGTTCTAAATGATTTGATATTAGAATGCATCACTAGTAGCAAGTAGTAGCATTTGTTCAGTTACCTTTTAGTTATGGATAATAACATATACTAAAATGTTATGCATGCATTAAATCTTTTCTTAACCCTACTCAATATTTTCCTTTGATTTCTATTATTGTTGCTTCCAGATTTAATAGGTGTTTGTTGTTCGCATCATTGACTTGTCTGAGCATACATTGCATACATGTTGTTATTACTGCATACATAAATGTCTGCTACTACTGCATACAAAAAGTCTTCTTCCAAAGCATACAAATGTCTTACGCCCTACGTCTGCTACAAATGTCTTCTTCCAAAGCATACAAAAAGTGAAAAAAAAACTTGACTCAATCAGCAAACTAAATTCATATGAAAATGATGTTCACATAAATTTGTTTGTACTATGAGCCAACTTGAATACTTGATTCATGTAGCTCTGCATGCTTGCTTCTTGTCTTCATTTCTTATCTTCATTTCTTTGGCGCTGACGTAAGGAATAGCTCTACATGCATGCTTGCTTCTTGTCTTCATTTCTTTGGCGCTGACTGTGCATTGTCTTCATTTCCTAGCTTGGTGGAACCTAAGCTCGTCAAGAGATCATTAACAGATTGAACTTGTATGCTTTCACTTGTATTGAACTTGTATGCAAATCTTCACTGTGGCAACAAATACTCATTGTATGGTTTCATTGCCAATCAACGTTCCACTTGATAATCAACGTTGATTGGCAACACGTTTACTACAAGTTTTTTCTTTCATACTAGTCACCTCCATTACTAGTTACAGTTTAGCTCTGCATGCTTGCTTCTTGGCTAATGGACCACTTTTCAGTAGAAACTACATGTGAACCAAACCTCATGAATCACCATTCAGTTGGTTGTCTCCAATTGGCACCAGCTTTTCTTAGCTAATGATAGAAGGTTCTACATCTACATGCTTCTTCATTGCTGTCATTCCTGTAACATGTATATGTTTCCTTGCTAATCCTATAAGTTCATAGCTATTTTCTACTGTGATATTAGTTTAATTCTAGAAGTTGCATGCTTTAGTTGAATTTATCTTCCTCTTGTTTATATTCTGAAACATCTCGTCCCTCGCTTTTTTTATAGAATTAGGGTCTCCAATCTATATTTATATTGTTAAAAGAAACACAATGATCATTCCATATAAAGAGATGAAAAGAAATATGATTATGAAGTGGTAAGACATCATTTGAGTTAATGGGACTCCACTCTCATTGTCGGCCTCCATTTAAGTGACTATTGACTATGAAGAAGGAGGCTTCACGAATTGTTTCTGAAGAAGGTTTTAGAGCATTTTGGAAAGGAAATTTGGGGACAATTGCTCACCGCTTACAATATTCTTCAATAAGTTTTTATGCCTATGAGCAATACAAGAATGTAAGTTGAAAATTTCAGTAGATAAGTATGTCAATTTTCTATGGCATCATCAACTTTTTTTTGTTTCTCTAAATTATTATCATTATTATTTCAGTTATTGCAAATGATTCCTGGGTTAGATAAGCATAGAGATAATGTAGCAGCAGATGTTTGTGTAAGATTATTTGCTGGTGGTTTATCCGGAATAACAGCTGCTTCACTTACATATCCATTGGATCTTGTGAGGACACGTCTCGCAACTCAAGTAATACCATGATATATGTGAATGAGTATAAGCAGTATTCTATCTTTTACTCTTCATAGGCAACAAAATCATAGTTGAAGTTCTTAATTTTGGCATATTCAAAGATACAGAACATATAGGTCTTGGATTTAGTTATCATTTGGTTTTGTATTAACTATCTTTTGGTGGTAGGGTGTTGGACCTAGCATAGCAATAAGTTTTTCAATTTAAGAAACTTTGAGATCCCACTGGCAAGTTGAAAGGTGAGCCTTTGTTTGTGGTTTCTTTCTACTTAAAATATGATTTTTATTATATTTTTCTTTTTATTCTTTGAAATTAGGTCATATGATTCTCCTACCTTGGTTAGCTTAACTTGTGGAAACCCACACACAACATTTTAGTTAATGGATTTTTCACACAGATATATATATATCAATTTGACTAGCAGCTGACTTGTGGAAAAGTCTCTCTCTATTGTTAAGTAAACTTTTATATATAGAATCATTCTAAACCTAGAAGAAATATAAACTCAAAGCAGCTTCATCAGATTTTAATTTTTGTCATCTTATTTCATAGGATAATAATAGCAATAGTAGTAGTAGTATAAGAAAAAGAAGCAGCAGTAGTAGTTCAAATAATAATATGATAACTGGTTCTACAAGAGGATTGTTGTATGTGCTGGGTAGGGACCATTCTTGGAATTACGTTGTTGTTGATACAACACCCATGTCTTGCATGTTCTTCCACTATTTTTAGTTGTGAATGCTCATTTTATATTTCTATTTGTTGTGACAATTCATATCCAAGGGAAGGAATCAACTTATGGTGCAAAGCTAAGGGGCGCCGCGGCTGTCTTCATCTGGTTGACTGCACATGGATGAAGCTACTAGGGATATTTTGATGATATTTGGACTAATTTTGATGATGTTTATCTTAGTTTCTGGTTCTTGATGTATATGATATTTTGATGATGTTATCTCAATTTGGATTAATACTGGGGATATCTTGATGTATGATATTTGCAGAGTATGATGTATAATATTTGATGATATTTTGATGTATATATGATAGTTTAAAGTGTGTTTGCTCAATATTGTTTAATTATTTAAATAATTTAATTTTTAAATGGTATTTATTGTAAATTGTTGGCTGCCTCAACCAAAAGACAATGATTTTTATTTGTTGTCAAACTATTGTTTAAATCACACAAACAATGGTTTAATACTATTGTTAACCTGTTGTCGATCACATTAAAAGACAACGGTGAAAACTCATTGCTACACTGTTGTTATTGACTATAAACGACAACGGTTTGTAACTGTTGATGTTGAGCACCCCTTTTAACAACATGGCTTTTAACAACAGTGTTTTTAGCCTACGACAACGGTGAACGCTCGTGGTTAATAAGCATTTTTCTACTAGTGGGGCGAGATCTATTCTGTTAGATCGATAGACCCGGTAAGTTGGGAAATAATATTAATAATATGATGTGTCGATGATTATTGACGGAATCCATGTCCTGGTGAGTCAGGATGATGATGCCCCCTTGATGAGCTCAAAAGGTTCATCGTGTTAAACCCTGCAGGTAGATTTGATCCGACACGTTGATAAGGTTGAGTGGTACTAATCAAGGATCCAGAAGTTAATTAATTTAAATTTTCAGTAATTTAATTAATTAACGGGCATACGAGATCTTAAACACGGGGGGATGGACGACTCATAATATATGGAGCCCATATGAAAATATGAGGGTTGGTGAGGAAGTTCAATTAAGATCCTTTAGTAGAATGGATCTTAATTAATGGATCGGGTTTGAATCCATTAGTGGGCCAAGAACCAACTCCTCTTGGTCCCTACCTTAGCCCTATAAATACCTTATGAGATCAAGAAACCAAGAGCTAATCAATCCAAGAGTTGAAACCCAAAGCCTCCCTCCTCTCCTCCCTCTCTTCCTTCTCTCCTAGGGTTCGGCGGCGCACCAAGAAGAAGAGGAGAGACTCCTCGGTTCTTCTTCTCTCCTCCACCAAGCTCCAGCTGAGGCTCACAAAAGCAAGGTAGAGGAGTTCTCTACCTTGCGTGGTGCTCAGGGAGGGCGAAGGAGGCGCCGGCGGCCTGCTGCAAGCGGCACAACCAAGGGTTGCGGCGGCGGCGCAAGGTTGAGGGAGAGAGGGTTGTGCGGGCTGTTTGGGTAAGGAAGAATGTTCTTTGTTTCCTTCTTCTTCTTCTTCACCTTCCTCTCGAGGTGGACTGCTGGTCCGGAGGGCTTGGAGTCGGCTCCGGCGGTCGGTGGCGCAAAGGGAGAGGGAAGGAGGCCGGCGGCGCAAACCCTAGGGACTAGGGTTTTGGCCGGCTGGAAGATAGGACTGTTTGGAGCTCTTGGTGATCTCGGATCGCGGTAGATCGTCGCCCACACAACGTCCATGAAGGGAGGGACATAAGGTAGAAGACCGCGAGGTGATCGGAAAGGTATATCTTTCCCCATGCTCCTTTGTATTTCCTTATGTCAATTTTGTGCCATGATCATATGCGTCGTCATTTTATGTTTAAGAATTCGTTATTTTGATCTCGAAATATGATGAATAAATTCTTAACTGGACCCCGACCATAAACACAAAAGTCGGCGATCAACTCGTTGCCTTTTCCACGGTCGAACGGTCGAGAAAATTACAAGACCAATTTTGCTAATCGGCTAAGTTGTAATTTGGATCGTTCGATACGGCACGAGACGGTCGATGAGAGACGGGTCTCCACTTGGATTAATTTTAATCCGTAGACGTGGAGAGGTCTCTCGGATCGACCAGGTATTCGCTAGGGAAATCGGCCAAGCCATACCCAACACCAAGTACTAGCCAACCCCGAGTGCCAGAGCCCGAGTAAGGGTCTCGGCTCGACCGAGTGGCAGAGCCCGAGTAAGGGTCTCGGCTCGACCGAGTGACAGAGCCCGAGTAAGGGTCTCGGCTTGACTGAGTGACAGATCCTGAGTGAGGCTCTTAGCTAACTCAAGTGATAGACCTTGAATGAACATATGTCTTGAAAGACGTAAATCATTCTTGCACAGTAATCTATAAGTCGTATCCAGAGATGAGCCGGGTCGCAAAAATTAATTAACCCAAGAGCCAGGTGCTCGGGCCAACAGTCAAGTGTGTTGGGACCGGGTGCATGTCGACAAGGATACGGGTTCGTAAAATTTTAAATTTTTACGTGCAGCGGAAGAATTAGCATAAAATAATTTCCTAAATTATTTTAACCACATATCTAGCATGCAACCTTATGATGTGTTGACATAATCATAAATTAAAACATTGCGGAAAAGTAAACTAATTTACTAAGTACCTCTCGTAACTCGAAGTAAGGGACGAGATCCAACCGTAGCGTCCCTTGGAAGCTCCACCTCTATTCGCGTCCACGCCGAGTTCTCTTCAGGATGACTTCGCAAAGTCACGAGTTTTGTGCTGACGAGAACTACTAGATTCTCTAAAGGCACAACTTAGAAGATCAAGAGATAAGATAGGAAACTAACCACCAAAGACACGGAATCCCTATTTTGAGAAGAAAGGAGTTGCAATCCGCTTCTTCTTCTTCTTCTTCGGCTTCTCCTTCTTCTTGATGGCTCACGGCAACTTGAAGTTGGAGGTGCGCCGGCCCTAGCTCACTAGGAGGGCGCCGACCCTAGGATGCCCTAAGGGGCGCCGGCCCTAAAGGGAAGGAGGGAGGAGGGGAAGAGAATAGAAGAGAGAGAGGGAGAGGTTAGCTCTATATCAATTCAATTGATTAGGAATTAAAGGCTTCCCTTTGGTTCCTTATATAGTTGCTTCTCCCTTGCCAAGTCTCCTCTTAACGAAATTAACGGAATTAGTTATAAGAATTTTATCTTATAAAATTTCTTATGACTTATTCCGTTATGCCTAGTTTTATTATAACTAACTTTATAATAAAACAAATACTTCTCTCCTTTAATTATGGAATAAAATTTTTATAAGAAATTTATAAATCTTCTTTATTATGAAAAAATCAATTCATAATTGATTTAATAAAATTAAAATAAACCATCCCATGGATTATTTTAATTTCCATAAAAAGAATAAATTTCTACAAATTTCTTTATATAAATTTCCTTATACAAATTTATTTATCCATAATTTATAAAACAAATCGCGCTAGATTTATTTTATTAATTAAACCAAATAAATTGGTTTCTCCCCATTGATGTGGCCGGCCAAACCAAAGAGGGTGGGCACCCTCTTTGGCCGGCCACTTCAAGCCGAACCATCGCGAATTAAACTCATTTAATTCGTCCAATAAGCCTTCAAAAGACTTAGCCAATTTTAGTTTCCGTTGCGCCTCTGATCAACTCAGATTCGACTTATTTCTCTTGATAGGAAAATCCAATTTTCAACTCGTTTTAAATCCCTCGGATTACTCGTAGTGCGTGTGACTAAATAGGTTTTCGATTTATGTTGGCCATCTATAATTAACCCATTAATTATAGAACGATCATGAGTGGCACTTAGTAGTACATCATGATCCCCAATTAATCGAAAGATCAACGGTTTGACCTCAGAAGTAATTCTGAAACCCTTCAGCAGCTCTAATGAATCGTGCCCCATTCCCTTCACCATCTTATACCCACTTGGTTCAGGACACGGTCTATTTGTGTCAGTCCCCACTAGGCTGACTACGTCACACCTAGCCCAAGTAGTGTCTTTCTCGTCCTTTGGATTTCTAATTACTCTCATGTATTTAAGAGACTCGCACTCTAAACATGATATGCTCTGGCCAGAAGCTTTGAGTAACAATCCGACGATAGGCCTGGGTATACATCTCCTCGCAAGGAGTGGTGAATCCAATGTAGGCTGTTCAAACATCTTCGGGCACTTCGGCTTATACCCAATCATCCTGGGTCCACACCTCCTTGGAGATGCTTGCTTAAGATGTTAAAGTATAACTCTCCATGACCAAGATGACTTGAACACCGCAAGTCAAAGGAACATCGCACTTAAGCTGCAGTAAGAACTTCATTGACATATCTATATAGATTACCATATGAAGTTTTACAGCTAGTCACTCCAATGTACTAGTTCCCTTAACTAGCATCCATGTTTATCTCCGGACATCCCAATGTCACCAGCCAGTGAGAATCAGCTGATTAGAGAATAACCCATGCTAGTCTCAACAGAATTGATAATGTCCGTTTTTATCAATTCATCGACTAGGGATATTTTCAATACTTCACAATTGCACATTTAGAGATAATCACTAGTTCTGATCCCATCACAAATTCTCTTATGCTGTGAATTGTATTGCGGACATTCAGTAGATGAGTTTAAGATCCCAATCAAATACACAATCATGTATACTCAAATAGTGAATTATCATTTATTAAAATGAATATTTACAATCATAAGGCGATTGCCTTAGGACACTTCTCTCATATCACTAACAAAGTGTACTCATCACGGCCCGATTGATCGACTAGCCTGGTGAGGACCCGGACAAAAACACATTCGCGAGAAAAAAGATTCTCATCAAGCCCGAGTGATCGAGCCCGAGTCGAGGTTTTAGCCTGACCGAGTGATCGACTCCGAGTAAAAGAATCTCAGTTGGCCAATGTGATCGACCCCGAGTCTGGGTCTCAGCTGACCCGAGCGGTCGATCTCGAGTGGTCAAGCCCGGATAAGGATTTTGGTTGGGTCGAGTCATCGGTCCCGAGTAAGGATTTTAGCTAGCCCAAGCAATGGACGCCAAGTAACGAGGCTAAGTTAGCCTGAGGGATCGAGCTTGAGTGGATTCGTGGCTTACCGGCATGCATGGTATTTGGTTGCAGTATCCATTGGGCCCTGGTCTGGGAAGGGTCAGACTCCGAAGGTTTTGCTAGCGAGCGAGCTAAATGAAGGCCTCTAAATGTTAGGTCCGACTAGTTGATATAACTGACCGTGAGACCCAGCGCTCGGGGTTGACCGCATAGAAGATGAATTAACTTATAATTTGATAATAGTGAGCCCGAGCCCTAGAGAGCGTTGGCGAGTTTGAAACCCACTAAAAGAAAAGACATTAAAGCCCAGCCGAAAGCAACAAGACAACAGTTCCAAAATCACATTTAAGAAAATTAAAAACAGAGCTCCATAGGAGAACAAGGCCCAAGGCCATCAAAATAGTGGTAGGCCTAGAACGGCCAAGTCAGAAAGAAAGAAAAAAGACTGAGTACACTTTAAGTAAAGGGAGGGAGAGCATCATCTGGGATGAGTGCCTAGATCAAGGTCGGCCTCACGGCATTAGGAGGTAAATTTGCTGGGATATGACCGGCATCCCTGAGCTGCTGCAGGGTACCTTCTATGACGTACTTGATCATATTAGTCGTGCGGCGAACCACCTGTCGGAGGAAGGGTTCTGATCGAACATAGTTCAATCGAAACTCTTCCAACCGCGTCGGTTCTCCCGACTTATAGGCCTCTAGCTTGTCCTTTAGCCGAGTGATCTCCGCATCCCGATCTGCCATCTCTACATCCTTGGCTACCAGCTGAGCTTCCAGGGCCTTAAGAGCTTCCGCTTGAGCCGCCAGCTCCGTTTCGTTGTTTGTCAAGGCCAGTCGAGTCCGATTATGGGCCGCGGCATACTCCTTTAGCTGTTCTTGTAGGCCCTTGGCTTTAGCTATTTTCTTGTCCAGGTCAGAGCGGGCTCGAGCCTGGCGAGTGAGTGCAGTCTTCTTTAGGGCCTCCGCGGTTTCCAGCCGGTTAGACAGGTGGTCTATTTCCCGGGAGGCAGCGGCTAGCATTGTGTGCTCCTCTTTTGACCGAGCATCAGCCTCTGCTAACTGCGTCCTCAGGGCAGTTATCTCAGAGCGGAGAAGATCCTGGCCCTCCTCGCCAGAGGGAAGGGTGCACTCACCCAGCTGGGCCTCCAGCTCCCTTATCCTCAGAACCCCTGCCTGACATTCCCTGGTATTGATGACCAGGGACTGGGCCACTGCTCGGCAGGCGACCCAAAACTGTACAAGAGCGAACGTAATGGATGGAAGTATAAGTAACCTAAACAAGAAGAAATTTACCTGAGTGGCGTCCATGAAGAAGTTGTCGGCCAGACTTAGTGGGCTCCTCTCCTAGATCATAGACATACCTTGATCCCAATTGGCGACCAGCTGACCGTGTAAGTTGACCTATTGAGGTTCAACGATCTGGGTCAGACTGGTTGCTGAGGGAAGTTGCACATCCACTGGGTGTCGAGGAGTGAAGTGCATGGACAAAAAAGTAGCCATGACATCTTCTCCTGAGGGATCTGCCGATGCTGCTGAGTGATGAGGCTCATGGCTGGAAGTTGAGGCCCTGGGGTGAGATGGCCCCGAGCCGGAAGCAGAGGGTCTCGAGCGAGGAGGTGTTGAGCCCGAAGTAGAGGTTCGGGAGGGAGCTCGGCCGGATGGGGGCGTTGCCGAGTCGCGTCCTCCTCGACCCGACCCCTAGCTAGAGATGTACACCCAGGGAGATAGTCACTAGGAGGTGTTTTCTTGTCGGGCCCCCTGAGGTGGGTTGTTCTGCTGCTGCCGCCGCCGCGGGTGTCTCTATCTCCACGTCCACCAATTGAGGTTCTGCCTCAGAATCCCCCGCTGGCAGCTCAGCCTCCTGATCATCTCCTCCATCCTCCAATTGCTCATGAGCTGGAATGACGCTTTCCTGAGACACCTCCCAGTTGGCTAACTCTTCCGCATCCCAGGCATTCAACGCCTCCTCGTCCAAGCCCAGTTCTTCTACGAGGAGGTTGTTCATCATGGTTTCAGCTGCAACATAGAAAGAGCTTTAGTTAGAGCTAAAAATTCGAAAGAGAAGAAGGAACTTACCAAAGGTGCCGGGCAAAGCTGTGGGAGTATAGCTCAGCCGGAAGATGTATAAAACAGCCTCGCTCAGCAGCTTGCCGGCGTGGAAGCGCAACCCCCCGATCTTGGAGAACGCTAGTTGAAAGCTCGGGTCCGAGCGGTAGCTCTTGGGCATGGGAGGTTGGACAGGCAGGTCCTCTACCCACTCAGTCGGCCAGGTCGGGGTGGAGCTGAGCGCACATAGAAAAAGTGGGATTTCCATCCCTTATTGGAAGAAGGGACCTTGTCTAGAAAGGCTGACTTAGCTCGAGTCTGGAAGAAAAAATTGTCCGACTCTTGCGTTTTGAGGTAAAAGAAGAAATGGAAGACTCGGGGGTTAAGAGGGACTCGGTAGGTATTAAAGATAATGACCGCCCCACATAGAATCCGAATAGAGTTTCGGGCCAGTTGAGACAGAGGTACTTGGAAGCATCTACAAACCTCCGTAATGAATGGATGCAAGGGGAATCTCAGGCCGGCTACTAGGTGATCTTTGAAAATAGTGAAGTATCCCATGGGAGGTTGATGGGGTCTATCACGGCGAGAAGGGAGAGCTAGGAGATGATCCTCGGGGATCTGGTAATCTATGTGAAGGGTCTCTAGGTGACCTAAGGTCAAGGTCGGGAGGGTGGTAGCATACCATACTCCGGTTGATGAAGTTGACTCGGCCATCAGGTCAAGGTCGGGAGTTGCAGGGAGAAACACAGAGTCAGGAAAGAAATTGTTGGATCGAGAGAATACGATAGAGGAGGGGTGAATATCGTAAAACCTTTTCGGATAAAACTTTAAGAAAATAAGCAACGGAAATTAAAACAACCAAACGCGAACACAAGGATTTACTTGGTTCGGAGTCGCGGTCGGCTCCTACTCCAAGGCCCACGGTCCTTGACCGTTTACTGCGGGCAATTCTATAATGCGCAAAGTGTTTTATAAAGAATTGTACAGTAATATTGCAGTAAAAGAAAACAGAGTTACTCTTCGAGATCGACGCCCGGTCTGGATCGTACTTTGGTGCGGAGGGTCGTCGTCGGCGCTTAGAATCTCGAGATCTGAGGTTTCCGGATTAGAGCGCTTGAGTCGAAGAGCGTAGAGGCGTTTGGAAAGTTGTTCTAGAAGCCTTGGGGGTCGAGCCCCTTATATAGTGAACCTGGGGGCGCCCAGGACGTTGGGGGCACCCAGGACGTTGGGGGCGCCCTCTGTGTATCACACGATCCGCAAACATCTCGGTCAGCCCTTATCTCTCCAGGAATCGGGATCAAGGTTTGACGGGGGCGCCCGGGAAGCAGGGGGCACCCGGGTTGACTCAATCAGCTGGCTTCTCGGCTGGATAGAACTCTATCTGCTTCGTTGGCTTGGACCCAGGGGGCCCGAGGCATCCGGGGCGCCCAGGAGCATGGGGGCGCCCGAGAGCTTGGGGACGCCCGGGAGCAGTGAGCTTCCGAAGAGTTTTCTCGCTAACTCTTGTTTAGCTTTGACTTAGGGCGCCCGGGACCTCCCGAGTGCCCAACCCAGCTGCTGCCCCTCTCCTTTGGGGTGTTCTGAGCTGCGGAAACTCGTTCCTTCGGTCCTGCATCCAGGGTTAGTACCAAACAAAACAAAGTAAGCTTGTTAGTGCATTTTACAGCCGTAGCTGTCTTGGTTCTGACTTTGGGTCTCCAAAATGGAACTCTAGGTCGAACCGACGCCTACTGTTCCCTCGATGGGGAACGCGTCCTCACCTACTCCTCTCAGGAGATTCTACCTGTTGCCAACCGGCTCCTCCGGTTGGACTTTTGCCCAGCAATCCTTCACCAGGTGCCTAGCAGTCCTTCGCCAGGTCCTTAGTACCAAGCAGTCCTTCGCCTGGTGCCTAGCAATCCTTTACCAGGCATTTGGTTCCAAGCTGTCCTTCGCCTGGTGCCTAGCAATCCTTCGCCAGGTCTTCGGTACCAAGCAGTCCTTCGCCTGGTACCTAGCAGTCCTTCGCTAGGTCTTAGGGTTTTGATGCTTAGCAGTCCTTCGCTAGGTGCCTAGCAGTCCTTCGCTAGGACTTTAATCTGCATACTCAAGTAACATGTTAGAAAAACATAACATCTTAACTTTTGAACCCTTTGCCATTATCAAAACCCAGGTTCGACTTGGGTGTTGTCTGCACCAACAATCTCCCCCTTTTTGATTTATGGCAACCCTATTCAAAAATTTAAGTTAATCAAAATAGGTGAAATACCAGTTTAGTTTTCTCCCTGGAAGGAATCTCCCCCTACGTTTTTCAAAGGTTCGTGGGGTTTGAAAAATTTCTAAGTCTAAAGATGGAATTAATTTTTCAACACTTAGAACATTTTTCAAAATAAAATTTTCCAAAAATTTTGGTTCGGCACTTTGGAAAATTTATACTTAGAAATTTAGAAAAATTTTCAAGTAAATAACTTAGTAAAAGCTTTTCTAAAACGTTTAGAAAAATTTCAACTCCTTAGAAATTTTTTTTTAATCTCTTTAGTACTTTTAGAAAGTTTTTGCTTAGTAACTTTTCTATTAGAGAAGTTAGAAATAAGTACTTAGAGATATTTTGAACATAGCTTAAGTTTAAGTACTTAGAAAACACTTTTGAAAACTACTTGCGTCAAGTATTTAGAATCAATTTTGAAAACCACTTTGATCAAGTACTTAGAAACAGTTTTGAAAAACTTAGATTAGGTACTTGAAGCAATTTTGAAAAACTTTGAAGTAGTTTTGAAAAACTTAGATTAAGTACTTTGAAACAATTTTGAAAAACTTAGATTAAGTACTTTGAAGCAATTTTGAAAAACTTAGATTAAGTACTTTGAAACAATTTTGAAAAACTTAGATTAAGTGCTTTGAAGCAATTTTGAAAAACTTTGAATTTTGAAAAAATTTAAAGCTTCTCTCCTTTCCTATCTCTCCCCCTTTGCCATATATCAAAAAAACAAAGCAATATAACAAGAAATAAATTGCATAAGGATATAACAAAAGAATGATGTGCTGTACTGAACCAATTCAAGATATAACTGAACCAAAACAATTTGAATTCTCTCTGTAGGGTCCTGTCTAACCCAATTAGCTACTTACTAACTGTTATAAATAGTAGTTTTCGCTAGGGTTAGTCAAATTGAGTGTTTTGTTCAAGTTAGAATTTCTAAGCTTAACACTTAACTTAATTACTGTTGATTGGTATTTAGTGCCCCAATTACTGCAGATGCACAGACTTAAGCATCTTGAATCAAGGCAAAGACCTAAGCATCTCAACCCATTCTAGGTGATCATTCAAAAGTACCCTAAGGTGCTTGTGAGATGCTGGCTTCTAGATCTATAGGTGCATGCAGTTCTAGGGTTAGGGCCTAGGCTAAGTCCATTTGCGAAAAAGCCCTAGTTTTGAAGGGGGTAGTTTTAAATAAAACTAAGTCGAAAAATTATTTTAAAAAGAAATGCCAAAAAGATTTTTCAAACTAAGTAAGAGCTGATTTTGAAATCAAGTAAAGCAGTTTTAAAATTATTTTAAAAACTGATTTTCAGATCAAATAAAGCAGTTTAAAAAAACAAAAGTGGAGTAATCATATTCTACCAAGCATAATCCTAACTGCCTTCTTAGTGAGCTGAACTTAGACTCAGGTAGGGGTTTGGTGAATACCCTAGCGAATACCTAGTCGATCCGAGAGACCTCTCCATGT
>JAGFNQ010000156.1:60676-82167 GCA_024364735.1 Boesenbergia rotunda | reverse complement strand
GTCGATCCGAGAGACCTCTCCATGTCTATGGATTAAAAATTAATCCGAATGAAGACCTGTCTCCCATCGACCGTCTCGTGCCGTATCGAATGATCCAAATTACAACTCGGCCAATTACCAAAATCGGCCTTGTAATTTGCTCGACCGTTCAACCGCGGAAAAGGCGACGAGTTGATCACCGGCTTTTGTGTTTATGGTTGGGGTCCAGTTAGTTAATTAACAACTATGATAAGCATTCAAATTAACAAACTAACACACATGACATGACGAGGTTAGTAATCATAGCACAAAATTGACATAAAGGTAATTAACGGGGCTTGGAAAGAATTATACCTTTCTGATCACCTCGCGATCTTCTACCTTATGTCCCTCCCTTCATGGACATCGTGTGGGCGACGATCTACCGCGATCCGAGATCACCAAGAGCTCCAAAAGAGATCTTCTTCTTGCCTTGGCCGAAAACCAAAACCCTAGCTCCTAGGTTTTTTTCCGCCGCAACCTTCCCTCCTCTCCCTTTGCACGGCCGTCCACCGGAGCTGCCCTTAGCCCTCCGAACCGGCAGCAGACCTCAAGAGGAAGGAGAAGAAGATGATGGAGGAGAAGAGGATCCTTCTCCCTCACCCAAAGCTGACCGAAAACTCCCTTCCTTTTCACCTTGCGGCGCCGCCGCAACTCACCTTGCGCCACCCACCACCGACCGCCGGCCCTCCTTTCTTCACCCTCGAGCACCGCAAAAGGAAGAGGTGACCTCTTCCTTGTCTATATTGGCCTCGAACAGAAGTTGGTGAAGAGAGGAAGAAGAAAAGAGGGAAGCTTTCCCTCTTGTTCTATGCGTCGGCCAAAAACCTAGGTGAGAGAAGGAAAAGAAAGGAGAGGCCTTGGATGTGTTCTCTTGGATTAAGCCTTGGTTTCTTGATCTCATAGGGTATTTATAGGGCTAAGGTAGGGACCAAGAGGAGGAGTTGGTTCTTGGCCCACTAATGGATCTAAACCCGATCCATTAATTAAGATCCATTCCACAAATGATCTTAATTGAACTTCATCATCAACCCCTATATTTTCATATGAGCTCCACATATTACGAGTCGTCCATCCCCCCGTGTTTAAGATCTCGAATGCCCATTAATTAATTTAAATTACTGACAATTTAAATTAATTAACTTCTGGATACTTGATTAGTACCACTCAACCTTATCATCGCGCCGGATCAAATCCACCTGCAGGGTTTAGCACGATGAACCTTTTGAGCTCATCAAGGGGGCGTCATCCTCCCGACTAACCAGGACACGGATTCAGTAAATAATCAATGACACATCATATTATTAATATTATCTCCCAACTTACCGGGCCTATCAATCTAACAGAATAGATCTCGTCCATTGGTAAATTAAAGAAATAATAATTAATAATATATGCCCGTTATTATTTCGGGATTAAGGGATCGTACTCTATAATATAAACTGAGGTCCTATCTAATTATCGAGTCAGTACAAATTGGATAACATCGGGTTTTGGTCCTGCTCAATGTACTCAAAGCACACTAGTGTAATTCTATGGTCAAGTCCAACCACACCTAATTACACTACAACCATTTCGATGGGTTGCCCAATTCCATCTCGGTTGTAAGCCTCTACTTATACTAGGCAGGAAACTGATAACATGATCTTCTGTGTGTCACCACACACCATATTATCTACAATGCCTAGTATTGGACTTCATGCATGTACTAATATAAACAGGCCCCTAGTGTAGTTGTGATTCTCTTTTCATAATGAAGATGTTCATATATAAAAGTCATGTCTTTCAATATACACATCTTACAATTAGCTATCTAAGGGAAGGAACCGTGTCATTCGAAAATAGTGAAAAACTCAAAATAATTGGTAGTGGCACCATTGAGGTATCTCCTACAATCACTATCTATAAAGTTCTTTTGATTAAGGGTATAAAGTTTAATTTACTTAGTGTAAGTCAACTTTGTGATACCGGGTATAGGGTTTAATTACATGCTAAAAAGTGCTTAATTAGACAAAATGGATCCAAAAATATTATGCTAGAAGGATATAGAGAAGCTAATCTTTATTATCTTAATCTTGCTTATGCTTCTAACAATTTGCCTAAGTGTCTCATATCTAAAGAAGAAGAGAGATGGTCGTGGCACCGGCGACTTAGGCACATTAACATGAAGAATATTGCAAGAGTTGCCAAGATGGAGTTGGTGAAGGGGCTCCTCATGATCAAGTATGAAAAGACCAAGATGTGTGATGCATGCCAAGAGGGCAAGCAATCTAAATCATCACACAAAGGTAAAACCTTAACTAGCACTACTTTGCCTTTAGAGTTGTTACACTTAGATTTATTTGATTGTCATAGTACCGCATCAATAATAGGAAACAAATATTGTTTGGTAATAGTAGATAACTTTTCTAGATTTACTTGGGTGTATTTCATGAAACACAAGGATGATACCTTAGCGATATTTGTAGGATTTAGTAAGAGGGTTGAAAATGAAAAACACCTCAAGATTAACCGAATTAGGAGTGTTCATGGTGGGGAGTTTGAAAATTCAAACTTCTCATAATTTTGTTTAGAAAATGGGTACAAGTATGAATTTTCATGCCTAAGGACCCCTCAACAAAATGGTGTGGTAGAAAGAAGAAATAGAGCCCTACAAGAAGCATCTAGGACTATGCTAAATGTATATTCTCAACCTAGCTACTTTTGGACCGAAGTGGTGAATACCGCTTGTTACATCCAAAACCAGGTCTTAATTCATAGGTTTTTAGGGAAAACTCCATTTGAGTTGTGGAATGGGAGAATTCCACAAGTTCACTACTTTAGGGTTTTTGGATGTAAGGTTTACATTTTGAACACCAAGGATGATTTGAGAAAGTTTGAATCTAAGACGGATGAGGGGATTTTGGTTGGATATTCATCCACTAGTAGGGGATATAGGGTATATAACAAAAGGACTAAGGTAATTGAGGAGTCATCCAATATGGATTTTGATGAGTCTACAAACACCTACCCTAGGAAATCTTCTATTGATAAGGACATAGAAGAAAGTCAACCCCTTACCCAAGAAATTCAAGACCAATATTTAGGGGCATTGATCAAGGGGGAAAGATAAGTACACTAGAGGATGATCATCACGTAATAAATGAGCCCATAATCTCTAGGAACCTAAGGCATCACCAAAATCATCCCATTGATCAAATAGTTGGAGATGTGACCCAAGGGGTGAGGACTATGTCTTACTTTAGGGAACATAGTAATCAAATTGTCTTGATTTCTCAACTTGAACCGAAATCTATTGATGAGGCATTAGGCGATGTGGATTGGGTCCTAGCCATGCAAGAAGAGTTGAATCAATTTGAAAAAAGTGAGGTATGGGAGTTAGTTCCTAGACCCAATGATTGCACATTTGTCACCACTAGATGGGTCTTTAGGAACAAGCTAGATGATCAAGGAAAGATAACTAGAAACAAAGCTAGGTTGATTGCAAGGGGGTTTAATCAAGTTGAGGGTCTTGACTATGATGAGACATATGCCCCCGTAGCTTGGGTAGAGTCTATTAGGATTTTATTAGCATATGCCTCTCACATGGGTTTCACACTTCACCAAATGGATGTGAAGTCGGCATTCCTTAATGGGGTCATTAAGGAAGAGGTATATGTAGAGCAACCACCTGGTTTTGAAAATCCAAACTACCCTAGTCATGTCTACAAACTAAGAAAAAACCTTGTATGGATTGAAACAAGCTCCCCGGGCTTGGTATGAAAGACTTTCATCATTCTTAGTATCCAAGGGTTTTAGGAGAGGTACAATTGATCTAACTTTATTCCTAAAATCTAAGGATAAAGACATATTTGTGGCCCAATTGTATGTTGAGGATATTATTTTTGGGTCAACAAATAGTGAATTTCTCCATGAGTTCATTAAATGTATGGAAAATGAGTTTGAGATGAGTCTTGTAGGAGAATTGACTTTCTTTTTAGGCTTACAAGTTAAACAAATAAATGAAGGGACTCATGTGTATCAAACTAAATATGCTAGGGAAATCATTAAGAAATTTGGACTAGAAAATGCTAAGGTAGCATCTACCCCTATAGAAACAAATGTCAAAATGGATAATGATCTTGAAGGTAAAATGATAGACTCAAAACAATATAGAAGCATGATTGGTAGTTTATTGTACCTAACCGCTAGTAGACCCGATATATTATTTGCGGTAGGTATATGTGCAAGGTATCAATCATGTGCCAAAGAGTCTCATCTAGTGATAGTCAAGAGGATCTTAAGATATATTAAAGGTACTCTTAATGTCGGGCTTTGGTATCCTAGAACTCCAAATGTTTAACTTTTTAGATACACCGATTCAGACTATATGGGTTATAAACTAGATAGGAAGAGTACTAGTGGAGGATGTCAATTTATTGGGTCATCTTTAGTTAGTTGGAGTAGTAGGAAATAACCATGTGTTGCCCTATCAACAACGGAGGCCGAATATGTGGCAATGGGTGGTTGTGTGTCTCAACTACTTTGGAGCATGCATACCTTAGAGGATTATGAGTTATATTACTCCAAGGTCAAGATTTTGTGTGATAATGTAAGTACAATTAACTTGACTAAAAATCCGGTTCACCATTCTAGAATAAAACACATTGAAGTGAAGCATCACTTCATTAGGGATCATATGGCAAGGGGTGACATAGATTTGTACTATGTTGAGTCAAAGTCAAACCTTGCCGATATATTTACCAAGCCTCTTCCCGAAGCAGAGTTCACATCCTTAAAAAGGGGCCTTGGTATGTGTTTTGTAGAAGTATAGGATGGACCTTGGGGTAATACAATAGGAAGATGGTGCTTGATCCATTAGGATGATACAAATGATTCACGTGTGCTTATGGCATAGTGTTGGGTCATGAGATGTATCAAATTATGAAAAATAGACCAACCATGGGAAAAGCAAGTGTTTAATTAATGGACATCTTGCCCAAAGATCATGGTTGGACATTTTAAACATTTGAAAACCATTCTATGTTTTATCTATTTTGCCATAAGCTTGGGACATGTATGATTGCAAAACTAGGTTGAAACTTTGATACAAAGTTAGTGTTTTTCAAGAAATTTAAACTTTGGTCAAAAAGTCAAGCGTGTTTGAATTTTTCATGAACTGATATTTTTCTTTGTTAGAGTATATCATGTGAAACATGCTTGCAAATTTTCACAATTTTTGGAATTTTTTGAAATTTTCGGGGAGTTCTGAATTCGGCTCAAAAACCTGAAATTGCAGACTAAAGAGTATCAGTCGACTGCCCCTGGGGCAGTCGACTAGCACATCTGATTTTAGGATTCTGGAAATTTTCAGAAATGAGAAATTCTCTCATTTGATGCCATGGGTGAGTATTGCTTAGGGCAATCATTTTGATGGTGTCCAAGGGGGAGAATGGGTGGTTTAAGTTAGGTTTGTAACTTAAACTTTTGGTTTAAACTTGGTTTATGATAAGAATTGAAAATGGGAGAAGGCATAGGTTAAGAATCATGTGCACAGTCAAAGCCAACTGCTGGCGGACCATTATGAGAGACCTTCGTCACCAATATAGTTCGGAGAAAGAAATAGTAACTTGACCCCGTGATATGAAAAAATTATCAAGGGAGATAGAAAGCGAGTAAGATGGTGAAGAGAGAAAGAAGCTATGAAAGCCCACCTCAACATGCAATGACCAAGAACTTTATTATGTGTTTTAGATCAAAGACGGGTAAGGACGGTGAAGAGAGAACAATGAGGTGTGGCGTGATCAGAGAGGAGTCGGGTTAGTAAGGGAATGGAGAAGCAAGAGCAGTGAATCGCGAAGGTGCTATGCAAGAGCCAAAATGCAGACTCAGCCTATAGAAGAGAAGCGGAGTTCTTGTCCCAGAATGGAGGGGCATAAAGGGAGGTGGAATACGGAATAAAGGAGAGGCAGAGGTCTTATATATATCCCAGAATCTTAGATTGACCAAGAGAAGAGCATCCTCACGCTTACTACGAGAGAGCTTTTCCAGTACCACTCCAGTACCATCACTCTCAGATCAAGCAATGGAATAGTGCTGGGAAGATCAAGATGTTGATAAGGGGAACTTTCAGGAATGGTCGGCCTAATAAGATAGCAAGGACGACACTAATGTCACTGATAATCTCCGTTGAGTCTGAGACGGGGGACTATATTAGCCAAACAAAATGACCAAGGAGCCCGTTGAGGCGAGAAGATGCAAGCCCACTACGTAGTAGACGGGCCTCATCTTGTGTCTCTTCATTTCTCTTCTCCCCGACCTTGAACTGAGACCTTGACTTATAATCATTCTCTCTCCTTCACTATCCACTAGGATGGTCGGCCACATGGAGCTTTGCTTAAGTGACTGTTTCTGTAGTGTTGCACGTAGCTCTACATACCTATTTCACCCAACACTTGTTTTGTCTTGTCTATTGGCCGCTCATTTCACTCGCTACTCTGATTCTTCTTAAGATAATTAAAAAGTCGATGAGAGAAGTGTCCTAAGGCAATCGCCTTATGATTATAAATATTTATTTTAATAAATGAATATTCACTATTTGAGTATGCATGTCTGTGTATTTGATTGGGATCTTAAACTCATTTACTGAATGCCCACAATATAATTCACAGCATGAGAGAATTAGTGATGAATTCATAAATAGTGATTATCTCTACATGTGCAATTGTGAAGTATTGAAATTGTCCTTAGTCGATAAATTGATAGATACAGACACTATCAATTCTGTTGAGACTAGCATGGGTTATTCTCTAATCAGCTGATTCTCACTGGCTGGTGACATTGGGATGTCCGGAGATAAACATGAATGCTAGTTAAGGGAACTAGTTCATTGGAGTGACTAGCTATAAAACTTCATATGGTAATCTACATATAGATATGTCAAAGAAGTTCTTACTACAGCTTAAGTGCGATGTTCCTTTGACTTGCGGTGTTCAAGTCATCTTGGTCATGAAGACTTATACTTTGACATCTTAAGCAAGCATCTCCAAGGAGGTGTGGACCCAGGATGATTGAGTATAAGCCGAAGTGCCCGAAGATGTTTGAACAACCTACAAAGGATTCACCACTCCTTGCGAGGAGATGTATACCCAAGGCCTATCGTCGGATTATTACTCAAAGCCTCTGGCCAGAGCATCACATGATCTGAGTATGAATATCTCAGAAACGTGAGAGTAATTAGAATCCGTTGGACGAGAAAGACATTACTTGGGCTAGGTGTGACGTAGTCAGCCTAGTGTGGACTGACACACATAGACTGTGTCCTGAACCAAGTGGGTAAAAGATGGTGAAGGGAATGAGGCACGACTCATTATAGCTGCTGAAGGGTTTCAGAATAGTTTCTGAGGTCAACCGTTGATCTTTCGATTAATTGGGGATCATGATGTAATACTAGGTGTCACTCATGATCGTTCTATAATTGGTTAATTATATACGGACAACATAAATCGAAAGCCTATTTAGTCACACGCACTACGAGTGATCCGAAGGATTTAAAACGAGTTGAAAATTGGATTTTCCGATCAAGAAGAGAATCGAATCTGAATTTATCATAGACGCATCGGAAGCTTAAAATGGCTAAGTCTTTTGAAGGCTTATTGGACGAATTAAATGAGTTTAATTCGTAAGGTAACGGCATGGATTTGGCCGGCCAAAGAGGGTTCCAACCCTCTTTGGTTTGGCCGGCCACAATAAAAAGGGAAACCAAATTGTTTGGTTTAAATTATAAAATAAATCGAGCGTGATTTATTTTATAAAATTATGGATAAAGAAATTTATATAAAAAAATTTATAGAAATTTATTCTTTTTATGGAAATTAAAATGAACCATGGATTGGTTTATTTTATTTTATAAAATCAATTATGAATTGATTTTTCCATGATAAGAAAAATTTATATAATAAATTTCTTGTAAAATTTTATTCCATAATAAAAGCGGAGACATGGTTGTTTTTATTATAAATTAAGTTATAATAAAAACTTGGCATAACGGAATAATTCATAGAAAAATTTATAAGATAAATTTCTTATGAAAAATTTATTCCGTTAAAAGGAGACTTGGCGATAAAGAGGCTACTATATAAAGGTGCAAAGGCAAGGCTTAGAAATCAATTCAAGTGATCAAGGATTCTTGCCTAGCCTCTTTTCCTCTCCTTCTCTCCCTCTCCCTCCTCAAGTGGGCGTCGGCCCTAGAGAGCTCCTCTAGGGTTGCCGTGAGCCACCTCCACCAAGAAGAAGCCGAAGAAGAAGAAGAAGCGGACGCAACTCCTTCCTTCCTCCCGGAATCCGGATTCCGTTCTTCATTTGGTGGTTAGCTTTCATCTCTCTCTCTTGATATTCTTGTCGTGCCTTTGGAGAATCTAGTAGTTCTTGTCGGCACGAAACTCGTGGCTTTGCGAAGTCATCCCGAAGAGAACTCGGAGTGGACGCGAATAGAGGCGGAGCTTCCAAGGGACGCTATGGTTGGATCTCGTCCCTTACTTCGAGTTACATGAGGTATTAAGTAATTTAGTTCACTTTCTGAAAATTTTAATTTATGATCATGTCTACACAATATAAGGTTGCATGCTAGATACATGGTTGAAATAATTTGAGAAATTATTTATGCTAAACCTTCCGCTGCATGTAATTATGTTTTAAAATTACGAACCCATATCCATGTCAACATGCACCCGGTCCCAACAGTGGTATCAGAGCCGGTTAGTGTTCGACATAATCATATAATTGTTTTACGGAAAACTTTGTCATGATCTCAATTTTGGAAAAATTTTCTAATTATGGAAACTTTCCAATTATGATAAATTTTAGATTTAGGAATTTCAAAGTTTGGAAATCCTCTTTAAATTTCGCAAAATTTTGAAATATCCTAGTTTCTGAAATTTTATGATAATTGTAAAAACTTCCCATTTTTGGAAACTTTCCAATTTTGAAAATTTCCTATTTTAGAAATTTTCCAATTTTGGAAATATGTAAGTTTTCTTTGTATCAGAAACTTACAATTATTCTGAAAACCTATTATGAAATCTCGCAATTTTGGGCACTTTCTTTCTAGAAAGTCTAGACAAATTTATGGATTATTAATTGACAATTAAATTCGAATTGGTTTTAAATTATTAACAAAATTCTTTATTTTGGATTGAGCCTCGGGGAGCCGTCCAATTTAAAGTTAGTTGTTGTAATTTAATTTTCTATTTTGAATAAAATTGTCATGTTTAATTTTGTTATGCCTTGGGGAGCGGACCAAATTAGATTTACAACAATTTCCTTTTTTTGGGGTATCTGAGCCTCGGGGAGCCACCCAAAGAAAATAATTTGTTGAAATTAATAGATCCATAAATAAAATATGTAATCAAATCTTGGAAATTTTGAGGTGATTCTCAAACGATAATTTCCTTATTTGATTTAAGAGGTGATGCTCTTACATATTGTTGTCTCCAAAATTAATTAGGAAAATGGTTTCCTATAGAGTTTTCTTAAATAAGATTTTCATGAAAATAATATGTGATTGAATTAAGGGAATCTGTCTCTTAATTTAATAAGATTTGATTTAGAGTAATCAAAGTCTTAAACATATTATTTCCGAAATTGATTATGACAATTTTGGAAATTGTTTCCTAAAAAAATTCCTTAAATAAAGTATGAAATTAGAATTAGAAAATCCGGTTCCGAATTCAATTAATGAGACTTGATAAATTAAGTCACATACATACTTTATTAAGGAAATTGTTAGTACATGACATAATTATATGTCATGAATGTGCTTAGAAAAGAAAGGATGAGACCCAAAATCCCTTACAAAATATTAAGGCCAACACCTTCCATTAATATGGTTAGAACCGGAGTTTTGTTTCTCGTTTAGGTTGATGGACACATCCATACCCGGCTTGAACCTCAACATGTTCAAACCATGGAATTAGTTTATGATTAATATAGTTGGAGTCAGAGGTCAATCCTTAGTTTTGGTTGTTTGACACATCCAAGCCTGACTAAACGGTTGAATGAGCTCCAACCATATTAAAACTATTTCTTGATTAATGGGTAAACCTTAAGCTTGGAGCATCGATTTGTTGTGCCACAACCAAGGTCGATGTAAAGAGAGGTGTAGTTGGGTGCTATGTATATTGTTGCATACTTGTTAATGAGTTAACAACCCAATGATTTATGCAAACATTCAATTAGTTGATAGCATAAAGTGATAGTTACATATATGTGATATATAATCGGTATAATTACCTACCTTCATAGCTAAGAATAACTTGATGGCCACAGCCATGGTTGTTCTTATCTATGGTTGGATATCAACCTATTTGGAGATGTTCCTACGATCTCCCAAATTGATAAAAAGGGTTATTCAATTCGATAAATAAATAGGATTTAATTAATGTATGTTGATGCATTCTTTATCATTCTTCTCACATAAGCTCAATTTGTATTTCTAGGATAATCACTCGATCATGTCTTCTCTGAATTTTTGTTCCATTTTGGACACCAATAAGCTGACTGGGCCAAACTTTATGGACTGGCTTAGAAACATGAGGATAGTCCTCAAGGTAGAAAAGCTTGCTTATGTCCTTGAAGAACAACTTCCCAACCGTCCTCCTGAAGATGCAACTCCAGACCAGTTTCCTGAGTTGCTCAACCTGCTGAAGACTATAGAGCCTTCTGTAAAGCAGGATCAGAAGACGGTACTGTTAGTTGGTTCCTCAAAGAAAGGTTCTAAGAGGAAGGCCAAAGAACAGAATAAAGGAAAGAAGAAAAAGACCAAAAAGACTGAAAAGACACCAAAAGGCACTAGACATCACTGTGGCAAGGAGGGTCACTGGCGAAGAAACTGCAAGGTTTATCTTGAGACCTTGAAGAAGAAGGCATCCGATGCCCCATCCTCTTCAGGTATCTTCGTTATTGAATGTCACTCTATTTCCTCAACTGCCTGGGTACTTGATACTGGGTGTAGCTCACATATATGTAATGACATACAGGGGCTAAGGAATAGGAGAAGACTCGTCAAGGGAGAAGCGAATTTACGAGTTGGAAATGGAGCAAAGATTGCTACTGTTGCCATCGGAACATATTTGCTAAAGCTCCCTACTGGACGTGTCTTAGAATTGGATAATTGTTATTTTGTTTCTTCATTAATAAAAAACATTGTATCTATTTCATGTTTGAATGAAAAGGGTCATCATTTAACTTTTAGTAACAATTGTTGTTACATAACATTAAATGGCGTTCTTTATGGGACTGGAGCTTTGTGTTGTTGGGACCGGGTGCATGTCGACAAGGATACGAGTTCGTAAAATTTTAAATTTTTACGTGCAGCGGAAGAATTTGCATAAAATAATTTCCTAAATTATTTTAACTTCGTATCTAGCATGCAACCTTATGGTGTGTTGATATAATCATAAAATAAAACTTTGCGGAAAAGTAAACTAATTTACTTTATACCTTTCGTAACTCGAAGAAAGGGACGAGATCCAACCGTAGCGTCCCTTGGAAGCTCCGCTTCTATTCGCGTCCACGCCGAGTTCTCTTCGGGATGACTTCGCAAAGACACGAGTTTTGTGCCGACGAGAACTACTAGATTCTCTATAGGCACAACAAAGAAGAACAAGAGAATAAATAGGAAACTAACCACCAAGTTAACGGAATCAAAATTCCGAGAAGGAGGGAGATGTGATCCGCTTCTTCTTCTTCTTGTTTGGCTTCTCCTTGGTGATCCTTGCTCATGCCAACCACTTGGAGGGATGAGGGTGCGCCGGCCCTAACTTGGACAAGGGGAGCCGACCCTAATCTTCAAGGAGGGCGCCGGCCCTAAGGGGAAGAGAGGGAGAAGAGAATAAGAGAGAGAGAGGGAGAGAGTTAATCTCTTGCTCGCTATTTCGATTAGAACTAAGGGCTTGCCTTTGGTTCCTATATATAGTAGCATCTCCCTTGCCAAGTCTCCCTCTTAACGGAATTAACGAAATTATTTATCATAAGAAATTTATCCTATAAATTCTCTTATGAATTATTCTGTTTAAACCAAGTTTTATTATAACATACTTTATAATAAAACTAATTAGTTATCATAAGAAATTTATCCTATAAATTCTCTTATGAATTTTATTATAACTAACTTTATAATAAAACTAATTAATCTCCCCTTTTATTATGGAATAAATTTTATAAGAAATTTATAAACTTTTTTATTATGGAAAAATAAATTCATAATTGATTTTATAAAATTAAAATAAACCATTTCATGGATCATTTTAATTTCCATAAAAAGAATAAATTTCTATAAATTTATTTATATAAATTTCTTTACACAAATTTATTTATCCATAATTTATAAAACAAATCGCACTAGATTTATTTTATTAATTAAACCAATTAAATTGGTTTCTTCCCTTTAATGTGGCCGACAAACCCAAGGGGTTTGGCACCCTCTTTGGCCGGCCAAACCAAGCCAAACCGATCGCGAATTAAACACATTTAATTCGCCCAATAAGCCTTCAAAAGACTTAGCCATTTTTAGCTTCCATTGCGCCTCTAATAAATTCAGATTCGTCTTATTTCTCTTGATCGGAAAATCCAATTTTCAACTCGTTTTAAATCCCTCGGATTACTCGTAGTGCGTGTGACTAAATAGGCTTTCGATTTATGTTGGCCGTCTATAATCAACAAATTATAGAACGATCATGAGTGGCACCTAGTAGTACATCATGACCCCCAATTAATCGAAAGATCAACGGTTGACCTCAAAAGTAATTCTGAAACCCTTCAGCAGCTCTAATGAATCGTGCCTCATTCCCTTCACCATCTTATACCCACTTGGTTCAGGACACAGTCTATTTGTGTCAGTCCCCACTAGGCTGACTACGTCACACCTAGCCCAAGTAATGTCTTTCTCGTCCTTTGGATTTCTAATTACTCTCATGTATTTAAGAGACTTGCACTCTTAACATGATATACTCTGGCCAGAGGTTTTGAGTAACAATCTGACGATAGGCCTGGGTATACATCTCCTCGTGTAACACCCCGAAATTTCACCATGAATAATATTATGAATTCCTTATAAAATATTATGTGGATAATATTGTGAATTCATGATGAAATATTATTATGGAAGAATACGAAATATTATCATGAAATGTTATGAAATATTATGAATTCATGAATATGAGATGTGATAGACTTCATGAAATATTATCATGAAATATTATGAAATATTATGAATTCATGAATATGAGATGTGATGGAATTCATGAAATATTATCATGAAATATTATGAAATGTTAAGGAAATTCATGATATTATTATTGTTATGAAATTTCATGATGGGTTTGGCTTAAGGGGTTGGATATGGATTAGTGCAAAATAAAATAAAAAGAAGAGGTGGAAAGGAGGAAGCAAGGATTTGAACCTTGAACCTCCTAGTTGCACTCTCCATGCCTTAACCACTACACCAAGCATTGTTTCTTGTTGAGAGAATAAGAAACATGCTTGTTAAGTGTGTAAGAGTGAAGAGACATGTCTTTTCATGAGAAAAGTATAAATAGGTGGAAGTTGGAGCAACTTCCTTCTCTCCTTTTCTTCTTCCTCTTCATCTTCCAAAACCGAGACCCCCTTTCTCCCTTCCCCTTCCATATTCGAAAACAAGATCTAGGGTTCTAGCCCTAGAAAAGTTGGAAGGAAGAAAACTCTCCAAAGACCTTGTCACTACTAAGTTCAAGAAGGCTTAGAGGAAGATTCCAAGAGAAGGATTCTCACTCACCCTCCAAGTGTAGGGTACCTTACAATTTAAAGAGAAGAGTAAATTCAAGCGCAAGGATGTAAGTATCCTCTCGCCTGTGGCATAATTGTTGTTGAACGTTTGTTGTGTGCATTCCTTTGCAAAAGATCACAAGACTTCCCTTAGGAAGTTTCGGCCACCCCTTGTAAGGGGTCCAAGTGAAGTTTTCTTTGTCAAATCTTGATACATGCTAGTGCCCTAGGGATTTTAGACCCATAGGTGTTGTTTCCAAATTTTTGGGAGAACAAAACACTAGGGTTTCCCCTTGGGAGACTTTCGGCCACCCCCTTGGAGGGAGGCCTTGGTCCCTTTGGTTATAGGAATACATTCCTTAAAACTTAATGTAAATGTGTATGGGTTTTCTTAATGGTGTTATGTACAAAATTCTAGGGTTACCCCTTGTGTAAGTTTCGGCCAAGACCTAGAGAAGGGATTAGTGAGGGTGGAATTATCCAAAAGTTTATCCATGTTTAATGTATGGTATGATATTGTATACAAGATGTTTGTATAGTTGGTTGTGTGAGAATTTGGTGCCAAAAACCAAGCCTACCCTATCCTACAACTTTCGGCCCAAGAGGATTGAATTAGGGTTTTGGGTTGTTTGTTATCCTAGGATGAGTAAATGGTTAGTAGTGTAGGTAAGGTGCTTGGATAAATATTTGTGTGAAGATTAGATGTCAAAAACATAGCCTACCCTACCCTTACAATATTCGGCCAACTTAGGAAGATGAGGGTTTAGGGATGATTGATTTACCTATGATGAACATTAGGGTTTAGGAAGGTGGAATTATTTTATGTGATGTGTATGTGAAATGATATGAGATGTATATGCATGAGATGATTAAATGAGATGTGTGATTGAAATATGATGCATGTACGAATTATGAGGCATGTATGAAATATGATGAACATGTATGACATATGATGTATGTATGAACATGTATAAAATATGATGAATATATGAACATGTATGAAAACATGATGCATGTATGGATGACATGTGATGTATGAACATGGATGACATATGATGTATGAACATGATGTGGTTGATAATATGCCTAAAAAAAAGAGATACTCTATTAAAACTGGGATCAAGAGCACCCGAATGCGTGGTGTGTCCCTAGGGGATCAAGAGCACCCGAATGTGTGGTGTGTCCCTTTGAGAAGTGATTAAGAGTACCTTTAGGCATATACATATATGAGTAATTGCATGATAAATTACTTTACTTTGAAAAGTTGTGTACCCGACTCGGAAGGGGGTCGTTAAACAAATCCAATGAGCATGTTAAGGTCATGGCATTGGTAGGACGGAAGGGTCCTGCTCTAATTAGATTGGTGGCTCGCTACCCCAATTTATTAGGGAACGCGCATGATGTGGTACTACAACTGGGCCCTGGATGATGATATGATATTTTAAAGTACTTACCATTATGGAACCTTTTTGAAAAACATTTCTCATCATGTGATAATATTGTTCCGTAATGTACTTAGAGATAAATTGATGTGATGTTTATGATGCTTGATGAGATGCTTATGATGCTTAATCTTGTTCTATCTTGATTACTGAGTACATGATATGATGTATCGATATGGATTTTGCGAGTAGGCCCGGATTCTTACTAAGCATGTTTTGCTTACTAGTTCATGTTGTTTTCTTATGCTGCAGATAGCGGTAAGAAATACTCGAATTAAAGGAAGAGGCAGAGGGAAGGCTAGAGGATGTGTGTGGTGATGGCTCGGGAAAGAACGAAAGATTCTATCTACCTTGTTTTGTCTAGAATCTAAACTGCTTCCCATAATTACTTTTGAAATTGTATTGCTATACTCTGAATGGGTGATGATCATAACTACTCTACTGTGATGATAATAACTGTTTTGTTTGGATATACATGCTTAACATGATTGTATGATATGAGTGTATGGACCCGTAACCCCGCCTTTAGGGTAGATATAAGGTCGGGCGTTACAAGTTGGTATCAAAGCAGATTTCCCCTCCATCACACACACATCAAGCTTCCTTCTGCCGCTTCCAAGTAAGAAATCCTAAACTCGCTTTATTTATTTCATGTACAGTACAACTATATGGGATGATTTATGCTTGCATAAAATGGAGATGATAATACTTGCATAACAAGTGAAGATAGAATTAATGTTTATGTAGTCATTTAGCACCTGTATGATAGGCAATGACTAGAAATTGTAAGATATGTGAATATATGCATTCATAATAACCTAGAATTTGGGGTCAGAGGGTGATTACATATAGTAATCACTAGGGTAGACTACACCGATTCGGTGTGAGTTTTCCTCTGTATATATTTACGAATTGAGAAAGGAATGGTTTTGTACTAACCATGTCATTTTTTTCCAATTCCAGATGTTGCATGAGGACTACCCTGAGAGATGCCGCGAGCTGCTGGAGCAGATAGAGACGGTTAGGGATTGGCCGACTCTGGGGATTCAGGGCACCATAGGATTCCTGGACCGGCTCTTCTGGAAACTGGAGCGGGAAGGGTTTCCAGCCACGGACGATCATAGGATCGGAGCTTTACTTCGTTCCCTGCCCAACCGGGCAAGAGAGGTGGCGCATCAGATCTGGGGACAGCACAGATGCCGTATCCCCTATACGGAGTTGCGCAGGCAGCTCCTCCGCCATGAGTTCCCAGCGGACCTGGGAGACTCGGAGGAGGACCCTGAGCCGTCCGAGGAGGACCCTGAGGAGGACCCTGAGCCCTATGAGGAGGATCCCGAGCCGGTTGAGGAGGATCCTGAGCCCTTCGAGGAGGATCCCGAGCCCTTCGAGGAGGACCCCGAGCCGTTCGAGGAGGACCCCGAGCCCTTCGGGAAGACCCCGAACTCTTCGAGGAGGATCCAGCGCTGCTGGAGATGTTCGAGGAAGACCTCGAAGCAGACGAGGAGATTCTCGAGATTGAAGACGAGGACCCGATGGGGACAGTTGAGGATCCTGAGGCGGCCCAGAGGGTGATGAGCGAGGAGATAGTAGGCGTCGCTATGTTATTCTTTATGTTGGGCATCACGGCAGCCCGTCTCGCTCACTGAGTGGACTAGTTTATATGTAGACTTATAAGAATGAATAAAATAAATTTCAGTTGGTACAATAAATAAAATCTCATTTATCCAATATTGATCATGCGACACATAAGGACAGCTACAAGAGCTACTCGACAAGGGACTTATCCGCCCTAGTCATTCCCCCTGGGGAGCTCCCGTACTGTTCGTCAAGAAGAAGGACGGGTCGATGCGTATGTGTATCGACTATCGGGCATTAAACAATGTGACCATAAAGAACAAGTACCCTCTACCCAGGATAGATGATCTGTTCGATCAGTTAAAGGGAGCTACGGTTTTCTCTAAGATCGATCTGAGGTCTGGTTATCATCAAGTCCGGGTGAAAAATGAGGACATACCCAAAACTGCTTTCCGGTCGAGATACGGACATTATGAGTTCGTAGTGATGCCGTTTGGAGTTACTAATGCTCCGGCAATATTCATGGACCTTATGAATCGGATTTTCTCGGCATTTCTCGACAGATTTGTGATCGTCTTCATCGACGACATCCTTATTTATTCGAGGACTTCCGAAGAGCATGCAGAGCACCTGAGTATAGTATTACAGATTCTGCAGAAAGAACAACTGTATGCTAAATTTTCGAAATGTGAGTTCTGGCTGAATCAAGTGTCATTCTTGGGACATGTTATCTCCAAAGACGGAGTGATGGTCGACCCAATTAAAATTGAGGCCGTAAGTAACTGGTCCAGACCCAAGAATGCCAGTGAGGTCAGAAGTTTTCTGGGGTTAGCAGGTTACTACAGAAAATTCGTAGAGAACTTCTCTCGGATTGCAGCCCCTATGACAGCTCTTACAAAGAAAGATAAGAAATATACCTGGACCGAGGAATGTGAGAAGAGTTTCTCTGAACTGAAAAGGAGACTGACTAGTGCTCCTATATTGACTCTTCCCGAAAATGATACGGGTTTCGATATGTACAGCGACGCATCCAAACTTGGACTCGGAGCTGTACTTATGCAAAATGGGAAGGTAATTGCCTATGCCTCTAGGCAACTGAAGGAACATGAAAGGAACTACCCTACCCATGATTTGGAATTAGCAGCGGTGGTCTTTGCGCTGAAAACATGGAGGCATTATTTATATGGCACTCAGTGCAAGGTCTTTACTGATCACCAGAGTCTGCGGTATTTCTTCACCCAGAAAGACCTGAATATGCGACAACGCCGATGGCTCGAATTGGTCAAGGACTACGACTGTGAGATCTTGTACCATCCGGGAAAAGCCAACAAGGTAGCAGATGCTCTCAGTAGAAAATCTTGTGCTGCATTGTTGTCTTTGTCGGCCTTGCCACGACCCTTAGGGGAAGAGATTATGGATTTCGGAATCGAGATAATATCGGGACAGCTTTCTACTCTACAGATTGCGCCGACATTGTTTGATGGTATTCTGGAGAAGCAGAATCTCGATCCGAGTCTTCGAAGAATCAGGCAGGAGATTCTCGAAGGCAAGGACGAGGGATTCTGGATTTCTGAGAGCGGAGTCTTATATTTCCGGGATCGATTATGCGTTCCCGACGACTCCGACTTACGGATGAGGATACTCGAAGAAGCTCACGGAACACCTTATGCGATGCATCCTGGGTCTACCAAGATGTATCAAGATCTGAAGGGCAAATTTTGGTGGTCCGGCATGAATAAAGATGTAGCCCATTATATCAGCATGTGTTTGACCTGCCAGAGGGTCAAAGCAGAACACCAGAGACCTGGGGGAGTTCTGCAACCTCTACCTATTCCCGAGTGGAAATGGGAGGACATATCTATGGATTTCATATCAGGGCTACCTCGGACTACGAATGGATATGATAGTATATGGGTTATTGTGGACCGGCTGACAAAGTCCGCGCACTTTCTGGCTATCAGGATGACTTATTCAGTGGAGCAGTTGGCTCAACTGTACGTCAAGGAGATTGTCCGACTACACGGGGTTCCCAAGACCATCGTCTCTGACCGAGATGGTCGATTTACTTCTGATTTTTGGGGACACGTGCAGAAGGCCCTTGGCACGAAGCTGAAGTTCAGTACAGCCTTTCACCCCCAGACTGACGGGCAGACTGAACGAGTTAACCAGATACTGGAAGATATGTTACGAGCTTGCACCTTGGACTTCAAGGGAAGCTGCTGTCGATACCTGAGCCTGGCAGAATTTGCTTATAACAACAGTTATCAGGCTACTATCGGGATGGCACCGTACGAAGCACTATACGGAAGGAAATGCAGATCTCCGTTATGCTGGCACGAGAGTGGTGAAACGAGGGAGATGGGACTCCAGACCGATATTATTGATGAGACCACTCAGGCTATAAAGAATATCCGCCAGAGGATAGAGACTGCTCAGAGTCGGCAGAAGAGCTACGCTGATAAGCGACGTCGACCACTCGAGTTCGAGGTTGGGGAGTCGGTATTCCTGAAGGTAGCCCCTATGAAAGGGGTGATGAGATTCGGAAAGAAGGGGAAACTGAGTCCGCGATACGTGGGACCCTATCAGATTTTGAGAAGAGTAGGCAAGGTGGCCTACGAGCTGGAGCTACCGCCAGAGATGGCGGCTATCCATAACGTATTCCATGTATCGATGCTCAAGAAGTGTACCCCTGATGCGAGTCAAATGATGGAACCCCCACCAGTGCAAGAACCGGAGAGTCTTAGTTCCGAACGCCGACCTATACAGATTTTAGATCGGGAGGTCAAAAGGCTAAGAAACAAGGAAGTACCCTTAGTAAAGGTTCTATGGCGGAATGAGCAATTTGAAGAAGCCACCTGGGAACAGGAAGATACGATGCGATTAAAGTATCCGGATCTGTTCTAAAGTTCGGGACGAACTTTTTATAAGGTGTGTAGGATTGTAACACCCCGAAATTTCACCATGAATAATATTATGAATTCCTTATAAAATATTATGTGGATAATATTGTGAATTCATGATGAAATATTATTATGGAAGAATACGAAATATTATCATGAAATGTTATGAAATATTATGAATTCATGAATATGAGATGTGATAGACTTCATGAAATATTATCATGAAATATTATGAAATATTATGAATTCATGAATATGAGATGTGATGGAATTCATGAAATATTATCATGAAATATTATGAAATGTTAAGGAAATTCATGATATTATTATTGTTATGAAATTTCATGATGGGTTTGGCTTAAGGGGTTGGATATGGATTAGTGCAAAATAAAATAAAAAGAAGAGGTGGAAAGGAGGAAGCAAGGATTTGAACCTTGAACCTCCTAGTTGCACTCTCCATGCCTTAACCACTACACCAAGCATTGTTTCTTGTTGAGAGAATAAGAAACATGCTTGTTAAGTGTGTAAGAGTGAAGAGACATGTCTTTTCATGAGAAAAGTATAAATAGGTGGAAGTTGGAGCAACTTCCTTCTCTCCTTTCTTCTTCCTCTCATCTTCCAAAACCGAGACCCCCTTTCTCCCTTCCCCTTCCATATTTCGAAAACAAGATCTAGGGTTCTAGCCCTAGAAAAGTTGGAAGGAAGAAAACTCTCCAAAGACCTTGTCACTACTAAGTTCAAGAAGGCTTAGAGGAAGATTCCAAGAGAAGGATTCTCACTCACCCTCCAAGTGTAGGGTACCTTACAATTTAAAGAGAAGAGTAAATTCAAGCGCAAGGATGTAAGTATCCTCTCGCCTGTGGCATAATTGTTGTTGAACGTTTGTTGTGTGCATCCTTTGCAAAAGTCACAAGACTTCCCTTAGGAAGTTTCGGCCCACCCCTTGTAAGGGGTCCAAGTGAAGTTTTCTTTGTCAAATCTTGATACATGCTAGTGCCCTAGGGATTTTAGACCCATAGGTGTTGTTTCCAAATTTTTGGGAGAACAAAACACTAGGGTTTCCCCTTGGGAGACTTTCGGCCACCCCTTGGAGGGAGGCCTTGGGTCCCTTTGGTTATAGGAATACATTCCTTAAAACTTAATGTAAATGTGTATGGTTTTCTTAATGGTGTTATGTACAAAATTCTAGGGTTACCCCTTGTGTAAGTTTCGGCCAAGACCTAGAGAAGGGATTAGTGAGGTGGAATTATCCAAAAGTTATTCCATGGTTTAATGTATGGTATGATATTGTATACAAAGATGTTTGTATAATTGGTTGTGTGAGAATTTGGTGCCAAAAACCAAGCCTACCCTATCCTACAACTTTCGGCCCAAGAGGATTGAATTAGGGTTTGGGTTGTTGTTATCCTAGGATGAGTAAATGGTTAGTAGTGTAGGTAAGGTGCTTGGATAAATATTTGTGTGAAGATTGGATGTCAAAAACCTAGCCTACCCTACCCTTACAATATTCGGCCAACTTAGGAAGATGAGGGTTTAGGGATGATTGATTTACCTATGATGAACATTAGGGTTTAGGAAGGTGGAATTATTTTATATGATGTGTATGTGAAATGATATGAGATGTATATGCATGAGATGATTAAATGAGATGTGTGATTGAAATATGATGCATGTACGAATTATGAGGCATGTATGAAATATGATGACATGTGAACATGTATGACATATGATGTATGTATGAACATGTATAAAATATGATGAATGATATGAACATGTA
>JAGFNQ010000156.1:41609-52217 GCA_024364735.1 Boesenbergia rotunda | reverse complement strand
CGAACTTTTATAAGGTGTGTAGGATTGTAAAACACCCCGAAATTTCACCATGAATAATATTATGAATTCCTTATAAAATATTATGTGGATAATATTGTGAATTCATGATGAAATATTATTATGGAAGAATACGAAATATTATCATGAAATGTTATGAAATATTATGAATTCATGAATATGAGATGTGATAGACTTCATGAAATATTATCATGAAATATTATGAATATTATGAATTCATGAATATGAGATGTGATGGAATTCATGAAATATTATCATGAAATATTATGAAATGTTAAGGAAATTCATGATATTATTATTGTTATGAAATTTCATGATGGGTTTGGCTTAAGGGGTTGGATATGGATTAGTGCAAAATAAAATAAAAAGAAGAGGTGGAAAGGAGGAAGCAAGGATTTGAACCTTGAACCTCCTAGTTGCACTCTCCATGCCTTAACCACTACACCAAGCATTGTTTCTTGTTGAGAGAATAAGAAACATGCTTGTTAAGTGTGTAAGAGTGAAGAGACATGTCTTTTCATGAGAAAAGTATAAATAGGTGGAAGTTGGAGCAACTTCCTTCTCTCCTTTTCTTCTTCCTCTTCATCTTCCAAAACCGAGACCCCCTTTCTCCCTTCCCCTTCCATTTTCGAAAACAAGATCTAGGGTTCTAGCCCTAGAAAAGTTGGAAGGAAGAAAACTCTCCAAAGACCTTGTCACTACTAAGTTCAAGAAGGCTTAGAGGAAGATTCCAAGAGAAGGATTCTCACTCACCCTCCAAGTGTAGGGTACCTTACAATTTAAAGAGAAGAGTAAATTCAAGCGCAAGGATGTAAGTATCCTCTCGCCTGTGGCATAATTGTTGTTGAACGTTTGTTGTGTGCATTCCTTTGCAAAAGATCACAAGACTTCCCTTAGGAAGTTTCGGCCACCCCTTGTAAGGGGTCCAAGTGAAGTTTTCTTTGTCAAATCTTGATACATGCTAGTGCCCTAGGGATTTTAGACCCATAGGTGTTGTTTCCAAATTTTTGGGAGAACAAAACACTAGGGTTTCCCCTTGGGAGACTTTCGGCCACCCCCTTGGAAGGAGGGCTTGGTCCCTTTGGTTATAGGAATACATTCCTTAAAACTTAATGTAAATGTGTATGGGTTTTCTTAATGGTGTTATGTACAAAATTCTAGGGTTACCCCTTGTGTAAGTTTCGGCCAAGACCTAGAGAAGGGATTAGTGAGGGTGGAATTATCCAAAAGTTTATCCATGTTTAATGTATGGTATGATATTGTATACAAGATGTTTGTATAATTGGTTGTGGAGAATTTGGTGCCAAAAACCAAGCCTACCCTATCCTACAACTTTCGGCCCAAGAGGATTGAATTAGGGTTTTGGGTTGTTTGTTATCCTAGGATGAGTAAATGGTTAGTAGTGTAGGTAAGGTGCTTGGATAAATATTTGTGTGAAGATTGGATGTCAAAAACCTAGCCTACCCTACCCTTACAATATTCGGCCAACTTAGGAAGATGAGAGTTTAGGGATGATTGATTTACCTATGATGAACATTAGGGTTCAGGAAGGTGAATTATTTTATGTGATGTGTATGTGAAATGATATGAGATGTATATGCATGAGATGATTAAATGAGATGTGTGATTGAAATATGATGCATGTACGAATTATGAGGCATGTATGAAATATGATGAACATGTGAACATGTATGACATATGATGTATGTATGAACATGTATAAAATATGATGAATATATGAACATGTATGAAAACATGATGCATGTATGGATGACATGTGATGTATGAACATGGATGACATATGATGTATGAACATGATGTGGTTGATAATATGCCTAAAAAGGAGATACTCTATTGAAACTGGGATCAAGAGCACCCGAATGCGTGGTGTGTCCCTAGGGGATCAAGAGCACCCGAATGTGTGGTGTGTCCCTTTGAGAAGTGATTAAGAGTACCTTTAGGCATATACATATATGAGTAATTGCATGATAAATTACTTTACTTTGAAAAGTTGTGTACCCGACTCGGAAGGGGGTCGTTAAACAAATCCAATGAGCATGTTAAGGTCATGGCATTGGTAGGACGGAAGGGTCCTGCTCTAATTAGATTGGTGGCTCGCTACCCCAATTTATTAGGGAACGCGCATGATGTGGTACTACAACTGGGCCCTGGATGATGATATGATATTTTAAAGTACTTACCATTATGGAACCTTTTTGAAAAATATTTCTCATCATGTGATCTTGTTCCGTAAAGTACTTAGAGATAAATTGATGTGATGTTTATGATGCTTTGATGAGATGCTTATGATGCTGATAATTCTATCTGATTACTGTGTACATGATATGATGTATTGATATGGATTTTGCGAGTAGGCCCGGATTCTTACTAAGCATGTTTTGCTTACTAGTTCCTGTTATTTTTCTTATGCTGCAGATAGCGGTAAGAAATACTCGAACTAAAGGAAGAGGCAGAGGGAAGGTTGGAGGATGTGTGTGGTGATGGCTCGGGAAAGAACGAAAGATTCTATCTACCTTGTTTTGTCTAGAATCTAAACTGCTTCCCATAATTACTTTTGAAATTGTATTGCTATACTCTGAATGGGTGATGATCATGACTACTCTACTGTGATTGAGTTAGTAGTATGGAACCTATGTTATGCTAAATAATACTATCATTAATGTTTAAATATTGTAGAATGCATGCTAAGGAAAATACTAGGTAATTACTATTTTCTGTTTCTTATGAATGCTTCCTTTGCATGTAACTAAGACTAGATAACTCTTGCTATATTCCTATGTTGTATCTTGTTCACACCATGTTTATTCCATGCTTTAGTGTGTTACATGATCTTCCTGTTAGGTTGTAAATGCATGTAGATATAAAAGAAATGAAAAACCATGCTTGGTAAATGAGTCTTCAATAGGCATGCCTACTACACTTCTTGTAGGTAACTGTTTTGTTTGGATATACATGCTTAACATGATTGTATGATATGAGTGTATGGACCCGTAACCCCGCCTTTAGGGTAGATATAAGGTCGGGCGTTACAAGTTGGTATCAGAGCAGTTTCCCCTCCATCACACACACATCAAGCTTCCTCCTGCCGCTTCCAAGTAAGAAATCCTAACTCGCTTATTTATTTCATGTACAGTAATGATATTGATAGAGATATTTATGCTTGCATGATATGAAGAAGATTAATACTTGCATAACAAGTGAAGGTAGAATTAATGCTCATGTAGTCATTTACTGTCTATATGATAAATATGGCTAGAGGACGTAGCAATCGGGGTAATGAGACAGTTGAGAGCACAGTGGAATTAGTAGACTGGCTCGAGCATGAGAAAAATTAAATGTGTCTCATTCTACCTCACTGGCGATGCCAGGATATGGTGGGAACGGGTAAAAGCTAGAAGGTCAGTGGATCAGATGAAGTGGAAGGACTTCGAGTCCGAATTTCTGTTCTGACTACATTGCCCTCGAGGGAGGTGATGGCGTTTACCCAAATGCTACGGGCCACACCGATCAGCATCGCAGATAGGGAGCTCTACTGCGATCTAATAGTGCTTGATATGGCTGATTATGATCTGATATTGGGCATGGACTTTTTGAACAAATACGGCGCTTCTATTGAGTGCCGTAAACGAAGGGTTGTCTTCCGACCCGAGGCGGGAATCCACTTTGAATTTATCGGCGAGCCGAAGAAGAAGACTGGCAAATTCTTATCGGCTCTGAAGGCAAGGAAAATGTTAGAGAATGGATGTTCTGGATTTCTAGCTCATGTGGTTGATACTCGTCCTAGAGAGGACCCGAAGCTAGAAGACGTCGAAGTCGTATGCAACTATCCAGAGGTATTTCCTGATGACTTACCAGGGTTAGCACCTGAAAGAGAGGTTGAATTTGCTATTGATTTAATTCCTGGTACTAACCCCATCTCGAAAGCACCATACCGAATGGCGCCGACTGAATTGAAGGAATTGCAAGGACAGCTACAAGAGCTTCTCGACAAGGGACTTATTCGCCCTAGTCATTCCCCCTGGGGAGCTCCCGTACTGTTCGTCAAAAAGAAGGACGGGTCGATGCGTATGTGTATCGACTATCGGGCATTAAACAATGTGACCATAAAGAACAAGTACCCTCTACCCAGGATAGATGATCTGTTCGATCAGTTAAAGGGAGCTACGGTTTTCTCTAAGATCGATCTGAGGTCTGGTTATCATCAAGTCCGGGTGAAAAATGAGGACATACCCAAAACTGCTTTCCGGACGAGATACGGACATTATGAGTTCGTAGTGATGCCGTTTGGAGTCACTAATGCTCCGGCAATATTCATGGACCTTATGAATCGGATTTTCTCGGCATTTCTCGACAGATTTGTGATCGTCTTCATCGACGACATCCTTATTTATTCGAGGACTTCCGAAGAGCATGCAGAGCACCTGCGTATAGTATTACAGATTCTTCAGAAAGAACAACTGTATGCTAAATTTTCGAAATGTGAGTTCTGGCTGAATCAAGTATCATTCTTGGGACATATTATCTCCAAGGACGGAGTGATGGTCGACCCAATTAAAATTGAGGCCGTAAGTAACTGGTCCAGACCCAAGAATGCCAGTGAGGTCAGAAGTTTTCTGGGGCTGGCGGGCTATTACAGAAAATTCGTAGAGAACTTCTCTCGGATTGCAGCTCCTATGACAGCTCTTACAAAGAAAGATAAGAAATATACCTGGACCGAGGAATGCGAGAAGAGTTTCTCTGAACTGAAAAGGAGACTGACTAGCGCTCCTATATTGACTCTTCCGGAAAATGATACGGGTTTCGATATGTACAGCGACGCATCCAAACTTGGACTCGGAGCTGTACTTATGCAAAATGGGAAGGTAATTGCCTATGCCTCTAGGCAACTGAAGGAACATGAAAAGAATTATCCTACCCATGATTTGGAATTAGCAGCGGTGGTCTTTGCGCTGAAAACATGGAGGCATTATTTATATGGCACTCAGTGCAAGGTCTTTACTGACCACCAGAGTCTGCGGTATTTCTTCACCCAGAAAGACCTGAATATGCGACAACGCCGATGGCTCGAGTTGGTCAAGGACTACGACTGTGAGATCTTGTACCATCCGGGAAAAGCCAACAAGGTAGCAGATGCTCTCAGTAGAAAATCTTGTGCTGCATTATTGTCGTTATCAGCTGTGTCACGACCCTTAGTGGAAGAGATTATGGGTTTCGGAATCGAGATAATATCGGGACGGCTTTCTACTCTACAGATTGCACCGACATTATTTGATGGTATTCTGGAGAAGCAGACTCTTGATCCGAGTCTTCGAAGAATCCGGCAGGAAATTCTCGAAGGCAAGGACGAGGGATTCCGGATTTCCGAGAACGGAGTTGTATATTTTCGGGATCGATTATGCGTTCCCGACGACTCCGACTTACGGACAAGGATACTCGAGGAAGCTCACGGCACACCTTACGCGATGCATCCTGGGTCTACCAAGATGTATCAAGATCTGAAAGGTAAATTTTGGTGGTCCGGCATGAAGAAAGATGTAGCCCATTATATCAGTATGTGTTTGACTTGCCAGAGGGTCAAAGCAGAACACCAGAGACCTGGGGGAGTTCTGCAGCCTCTACCTATTCCCGAGTGGAAATGGGAAGACATCTCCATGGATTTCATCTCTGGGCTACCTAGAACGACGAATGGATATGATAGTATATGGGTTATTGTGGACCGACTGACCAAGTCCGCGCATTTTCTGGCTATCAGGATGACTTATTCAGTGGAGCAGTTGGCTCAACTGTACGTCAAGGAGATTGTCCGACTACACGGGGTTCCCAAGACCATCGTCTCTGACCGAGATGGTCGATTTACTTCTGATTTTTGGGGACACGTGCAGAAGGCCCTTGGCACGAAGCTGAAGTTCAGTACAGCCTTTCACCCCCAGACTGACGGGCAGACTGAACGAGTTAACCAGATACTGGAAGATATGTTACGAGCTTGCACCTTGGACTTCAAGGGAAGCTGGTGTCGATACCTGAGCCTGGCAGAATTTGCTTATAACAACAGTTATCAGGCTACTATCGGGATGGCACCGTACGAAGCACTATACGGAAGGAAATGCAGATCTCCGTTATGCTGGCACGAGAGTGGTGAAACGAGGGAGATGGGACTCCAGACCGATATTATTGATGAGACCACTCAGGCTATAAAGAATATCCGCCAGAGGATAGAGACTGCTCAGAGTCGGCAGAAGAGCTACGCTGATAAGCGACGTCGACCACTCGAGTTCGAGGTTGGGGAGTCGGTATTCCTGAAGGTAGCCCCTATGAAAGGGGTGATGAGATTCGGAAAGAAGGGGAAACTGAGTCCGCGATACGTGGGACCCTATCAGATTTTGAGAAGAGTAGGCAAGGTGGCCTACGAGCTGGAGCTACCGCCAGAGATGGCGGCTATCCACAACGTATTCCACGTATCGATGCTCAAGAAGTGTACCCCTGATGCGAGTCAAATGATGGAACCCCCACCAGTGCAAGAACCGGAGAGCCTTAGTTCCGAACGCCGACCTATACAGATTTTAGATCGGGAGGTCAAAAGGCTAAGAAACAAGGAAGTACCCTTAGTAAAGGTTCTATGGCGGAATGAGCAATTTGAAGAAGCCACCTGGGAACAGGAAGATACGATGCGATTAAAGTATCCGGATCTGTTCTAAAGTTCGGGACGAACTTTTTATAAGGTGTGTAGGATTGTAACACCCCGAAATTTCACCATGAATAATATTATGAATTCCTTATAAAATATTATGTGGATAATATTGTGAATTCATGATGAAATATTATTATGGAAGAATACGAAATATTATCATGAAATGTTATGAAATATTATGAATTCATGAATATGAGATGTGATAGACTTCATGAAATATTATATGAAATATTATGAAATATTATGAATTCATGAATATGAGATGTGATGGAATTCATGAAATATTATCATGAAATATTATGAAATGTTAAGGAAATTCATGATATTATTATTGTTATGAAATTTCATGATGGGTTTGGCTTAAGGGGTTGGATATGGATTAGTGCAAAATAAAATAAAAAGAAGAGGTGGAAAGGAGGAAGCAAGGATTTGAACCTTGAACCTCCTAGTTGCACTCTCCATGCCTTAACCACTACACCAAGCATTGTTTCTTGTTGAGAGAATAAGAAACATGCTTGTTAAGTGTGTAAGAGTGAAGAGACATGTCTTTTCATGAGAAAAGTATAAATAGGTGGAAGTTGGAGCAACTTCCTTCTCTCCTTTTCTTCTTCCTCTTCATCTTCCAAAACCGAGACCCCCTTTCTCCCTTCCCCTTCCATTTTCGAAAACAAGATCTAGGGTTCTAGCCCTAGAAAAGTTGGAAGGAAGAAAACTCTCCAAAGACCTTGTCACTACTAAGTTCAAGAAGGCTTAGAGGAAGATTCCAAGAGAAGGATTCTCACTCACCCTCCAAGTGTAGGGTACCTTACAATTTAAAGAGAAGAGTAAATTCAAGCGCAAGGATGTAAGTATCCTCTCGCCTGTGGCATAATTGTTGTTGAACGTTTGTTGTGTGCATTCCTTTGCAAAAGATCACAAGACTTCCCTTAGGAAGTTTCGGCCACCCCTTGTAAGGGGTCCAAGTGAAGTTTTCTTTGTCAAATCTTGATACATGCTAGTGCCCTAGGGATTTTAGACCCATAGGTGTTGTTTCCAAATTTTTGGGAGAACAAAACACTAGGGTTTCCCCTTGGGAGACTTTCGGCCACCCCCTTGGAGGGAGGCCTTGGTCCCTTTGGTTATAGGAATACATTCCTTAAAACTTAATGTAAATGTGTATGGGTTTTCTTAATGGTGTTATGTACAAAATTCTAGGGTTACCCCTTGTGTAAGTTTCGGCCAAGACCTAGAGAAGGGATTAGTGAGGGTGGAATTATCCAAAAGTTTATCCATGTTTAATGTATGGTATGATATTGTATACAAGATGTTTGTATAATTGGTTGTGTGAGAATTTGGTGCCAAAAACCAAGCCTACCCTATCCTACAACTTTCGGCCCAAGAGGATTGAATTAGGGTTTTGGGTTGTTTGTTATCCTAGGATGAGTAAATGGTTAGTAGTGTAGGTAAGGTGCTTGGATAAATATTTGTGTGAAGATTGGATGTCAAAAACCTAGCCTACCCTACCCTTACAATATTCGGCCAACTTAGGAAGATGAGGGTTTAGGGATGATTGATTTACCTATGATGAACATTAGGGTTTAGGAAGGTGGAATTATTTTATGTGATGTGTATGTGAAATGATATGAGATGTATATGCATGAGATGATTAAATGAGATGTGTGATTGAAATATGATGCATGTACGAATTATGAGGCATGTATGAAATATGATGAACATGTGAACATGTATGACATATGATGTATGTATGAACATGTATAAAATATGATGAATATATGAACATGTATGAAAACATGATGCATGTATGGATGACATGTGATGTATGAACATGGATGACATATGATGTATGAACATGATGTGGTTGATAATATGCCTAAAAAGGAGATACTCTATTGAAACTGGGATCAAGAGCACCCGAATGCGTGGTGTGTCCCTAGGGGATCAAGAGCACCCGAATGTGTGGTGTGTCCCTTTGAGAAGTGATTAAGAGTACCTTTAGGCATATACATATATGAGTAATTGCATGATAAATTACTTTACTTTGAAAAGTTGTGTACCCGACTCGGAAGGGGGTCGTTAAACAAATCCAATGAGCATGTTAAGGTCATGGCATTGGTAGGACGGAAGGGTCCTGCTCTAATTAGATTGGTGGCTCGCTACCCCAATTTATTAGGGAACGCGCATGATGTGGTACTACAACTGGGCCCTGGATGATGATATGATATTTTAAAGTACTTACCATTATGGAACCTTTTTGAAAAACATTTCTCATCATGTGATCTTGTTCCGTAAAGTACTTAGAGATAAATTGATGTGATGTTTATGATGCTTTGATGAGATGCTTATGATGCTGATAATTCTATCTGATTACTGTGTACATGATATGATGTATTGATATGGATTTTGCGAGTAGGCCCGGATTCTTACTAAGCATGTTTTGCTTACTAGTTCCTGTTATTTTTCTTATGCTGCAGATAGCGGTAAGAAATACTCGAACTAAAGGAAGAGGCAGAGGGAAGGTTGGAGGATGTGTGTGGTGATGGCTCGGGAAAGAACGAAAGATTCTATCTACCTTGTTTTGTCTAGAATCTAAACTGCTTCCCATAATTACTTTTGAAATTGTATTGCTATACTCTGAATGGGTGATGATCATGACTACTCTACTGTGATTGAGTTAGTAGTATGGAACCTATGTTATGCTAAATAATACTATCATTAATGTTTAAATATTGTAGAATGCATGCTAAGGAAAATACTAGGTAATTACTATTTTCTGTTTCTTATGAATGCTTCCTTTGCATGTAACTAAGACTAGATAACTCTTGCTATATTCCTATGTTGTATCTTGTTCACACCATGTTTATTCCATGCTTTAGTGTGTTACATGATCTTCCTGTTAGGTTGTAAATGCATGTAGATATAAAAGAAATGAAAAACCATGCTTGGTAAATGAGTCTTCAATAGGCATGCCTACTACACTTCTTGTAGGTAACTGTTTTGTTTGGATATACATGCTTAACATGATTGTATGATATGAGTGTATGGACCCGTAACCCCGCCTTTAGGGTAGATATAAGGTCGGGCGTTACAAGTTGGTATCAGAGCAGTTTTCCCCTCCATCACACACACATCAAGCTTCCTCCTGCCGCTTCCAAGTAAGAAATCCTAACTCGCTTATGTTATTTCATGTACAGTAATGATATTGATAGAGATAATTTATGCTTGCATGATATGAAGAAGATTAATACTTGCATAACAAGTGAAGGTAGAATTAATGCTCATGTAGTCATTTACTGTCTATATGATAAATATGGCTAGAGGACGTAGCAATCGGGGTAATGAGACAGTTGAGAGCACAGTGGAATTAGTAGACTGGCTCGAGCATGAGAAAAATTAAATGTGTCTCATTCTACCTCACTGGCGATGCCAGGATATGGTGGGAACGGGTAAAAGCTAGAAGGTCAGTGGATCAGATGAAGTGGAAGGACTTCGAGTCCGAATTTCTGTTCTGACTACATTGCCCTCGAGGGAGGTGATGGCGTTTACCCAAATGCTACGGGCCACACCGATCAGCATCGCAGATAGGGAGCTCTACTGCGATCTAATAGTGCTTGATATGGCTGATTATGATCTGATATTGGGCATGGACTTTTTGAACAAATACGGCGCTTCTATTGAGTGCCGTAAACGAAGGGTTGTCTTCCGACCCGAGGCGGGAATCCACTTTGAATTTATCGGCGAGCCGAAGAAGAAGACTGGCAAATTCTTATCGGCTCTGAAGGCAAGGAAAATGTTAGAGAATGGATGTTCTGGATTTCTAGCTCATGTGGTTGATACTCGTCCTAGAGAGGACCCGAAGCTAGAAGACGTCGAAGTCGTATGCA
>JAGFNQ010000156.1:0-41405 GCA_024364735.1 Boesenbergia rotunda | reverse complement strand
ACTATCCAGAGGTATTTCCTGATGATTTACCTGGGTTAGCGCCTGAAAGAGATGTTGAATTTGCTATTGATTTGATTCCTGGTACTAACCCCATCTCGAAGGCACCGTACCGAATGGCGCCGACTGAATTGAAAGAATTGCAAGGACAGCTACAAGAGCTACTCGACAAGGGACTTATCCGCCCTAGTCATTCCCCCTGGGGAGCTCCCGTACTGTTCGTCAAGAAGAAGGACGGGTCGATGCGTATGTGTATCGACTATCGGGCATTAAACAATGTGACCATAAAGAACAAGTACCCTCTACCCAGGATAGATGACTTGTTCGATCAGTTAAAGGGAGCTACGGTTTTCTCTAAGATCGATCTGAGGTTGGGTTATCACCAAGTCCGGGTGAAAAATGAGGATATACCCAAAACTGCCTTCCGGATGAGATACGGACATTATGAGTTCGTAGTGATGCCGTTTGGAGTTACTAATGCTCCGGCAATATTCGTGGACCTTATGAATCGGATTTTCTCGGCATTTCTCGACAGATTTGTGATCGTCTTCATCGACGACATCCTTATTTATTCGAGGACTTCCGAAGAGCATGCAGAGCACCTGAGTATAGTATTACAGATTCTGCAGAAAGAACAACTGTATGCTAAATTTTCGAAATGTGAGTTCTGGCTGAATCAAGTGTCATTCTTGGGACATATTATCTCCAAGGACGGAGTGATGGTCGACCCAATTAAAATTGAGGCCGTAAGTAATTGGTCCAGACCCAAGAATGCCAGTGAGGTCAGAAGTTTTCTGGGGTTAGCAGGCTATTATAGAAAATTCGTAGAGAATTTCTCTCGGATTGCAGCCCCTATGATAGCTCTTACAAAGAAAGATAAGAAATATACCTGGACTGAGGAATGTGAGAAGAGTTTCTCTGAACTGAAAAGGAGGCTGACTAGCGCTCCTATATTGACTCTTCCCGAAAGTGATACGGGTTTCGATATGTATAGCGACGCGTCCAAACTGGGACTCGGAGCTGTACTTATGCAAAATGGGAAGGTAATTGCCTATGCCTCTAGGCAACTAAAAGAACATGAAAGGAACTACCCTACCCATGATTTGGAATTAGCAGCGGTGGTCTTTGCGCTGAAAACTTGGAGGCATTATTTATATGGCACTCAGTGCAAGGTCTTTACTGACCACCAAAGTCTGCGGTATTTCTTCACCCAAAAGGACCTGAATATGCGACAACGCCGATGGCTCGAGTTGGTCAAGGACTACGACTGTGAGATCTTGTACCATCCGGGAAAAGCCAACAAGGTAGCGGATGCTCTTAGTAGAAAATCATGTGCTGCATTGTTGTCTTTATCAGCTTTGTCACGACCCTTAGGGGAGGAAATTATGGATTTCGGAATCGAGATTATATCGGGACAGCTTTCTACCCTACAGATTGCACCGACATTATTTGATGGTATTCTGGAGAAGCAGAATCTTGATCCGAGTCTTCAGAGAATCAAGCAAGAGATTCTCGAGGGCAAGGACGAGGGATTCCGGATTTCTGAGAGCGGAGTCTTATATTTCCGGGATCGATTATGCGTTCCCGACGACTCCGACTTACGGACAAGGATACTCGAAGAAGCTCACGGAACACCTTATGCGATGCATCCTGGGTCTACCAAGATGTATCAAGATCTGAGGGGCAAATTTTGGTGGTCCGGCATGAAGAAAGATGTAGCCCACTATATTAGCATGTGTTTGACCTGCCAGAGGGTCAAGGCAGAACACCAGAGGCCTGGAGGAGTTTTGCAACCCCTGTCTATCCCCGAGTGGAAATGGGAAGACATCTCCATGGATTTCATCTCTGGGCTACCTAGAACGACGAATGGACATGATGGCATATGGGTTATAGTGGACCGACTGACCAAGTCCGCGCATTTTCTGGCTATCAGGATGACTTATTCAGTTGAGCAGCTGGCGCAACTGTACGTCAAGGAAATTATCCGACTACACGGAGTTCCCAAGATCATTATCTCTGATAGGGATGGTCGATTTACTTCGGATTTTTGGGGACACGTGCAGAAGGCCCTTGGCACGAAGCTGAAGTTCAGTACAGCCTTTCACCCCCAGACTGACGGGCAGACTGAACGAGTAAACCAGATACTAGAAGATATGTTACGAGCTTGCGCCTTGGACTTCAAGGGAAGCTGGTGTCGATACCTGAGCCTGGCAGAGTTTGCTTATAACAACAGTTATCAGGCTACTATTGGGATGGCACCGTACGAGGCACTATACGGCCGAAAATGCAGATCTCCTTTATGCTGGCATGAGAGTGGTGAAAAGAGGGAGATGGGACTCCAAACCGATATTATTGATGAGACCACTGAGGCTATAAAGAATATCCACCAGAGGATAGAGACTGCTCAGAGTCGGCAAAAGAGCTACGCTGATAAACGGCGTCGACCGCTCGAGTTCGAGGTTGGGGATTCGGTATTCCTGAAGGTAGCCCCTATGAAAGGGGTGATGAGATTCGGAAAGAAGGGGAAATTGAGTCCACGATACGTGGGACCCTACCAGATTTTGAGACGAGTAGGCAAAGTGGCCTATGAACTGGAGTTACCGCCAGAAATGGCGGCTATCCACAACGTCTTCCATGTGTCGATGCTCAAGAAGTGTATCCCTGATGCGAGTCAAATGGTAGAACCCCCACCAGTGCAAGAACAGGAGAGTCTTAGTTCTGAACGCCGGCCGATCCAGATCCTCGATCGGGAAGTTAAAAGGTAAGGAACAAGGAAATAACCTTAGTGAAAGTTCTGTGGCGGAACAAGCAGTTCAAAGAAGCCACCTGGGAACAGGAAGATACGATGCGATCGAAGTATCCGGAACTATTTTAATGTTCGGGACGAACTTTTTATAAGGTGTGGAGGATTGTAACACCCCAAAAATTTGTCAATGTAAAATCATGACAATGTATGAAAATGGTTATAATGAAATGATATAAATTTCATGCAATCACATGCTATGAAATGTCATAAATGCATGAAATATTATATTCATGAAATATAATTATCATGAAATGTTATGTGAATAATATTTATAAAATATTATGTAAATAATGTTATGAATTCAGGAAAAATATTAGAAAATATTATGAATTCATAAACATGAAATATTATGAAATTTCATGATGGGCTTGGCATAAAGGGCTTTGATATGGATTAGTGCAAAAGGTGATAAAAAGGAGAGAGCAAGGATTGAACCTTGAACCTCCTAGTTGCACTCTCCATGTCTTAACCACTACACCAAGCATTGTTCTTGTTGAGAGAATAAGAAACATGCTTGTTAAGTGTGTAAGAGTGAAGAGACATGTCTTTTCATGAGAGAAGTATAAATAAGGGAGTTGGGATAACTTCCTCTTTTTTTTATCTTCTTCCTCACTCTCCCAAAACCGAAACCCCATTGCCCTCTTCCTTGCATTTTCAAAATTTCCAACCTTAGGATTCTAAACCTAAGGCAATTTCAAGAAGGAAAGTTTAAGAGCCATTACTCCCTACCAAGACCAAGGAATACTAGAGAGAAGTTTTGGAAGAAAAGGATCTTCACATACCCTCCAAGTGTAGGGTACCCTACGATTTAAAGAAGGTTAAATTCCAGCGCTAGGATGTAAGTATCCTCTCGCCTGTGGCATAATTGTTATTGAAAGTATGTTTGTTTCATTCTTTTGAAAATTCACAAGAACTTCCCTAGTGGAAGTTTTGGCCAACTCTTGTAAGGGGTCTAAGAGAAGGTTTTTGATCCAACTTTGATGCATGGGAAGACCTTAAGACTTAGGGTATACATGTAAATAGATTTTTTTCATGGTGTCAAGAACAAAACCTAGGGTTTTGTCCTTTAATGGGTTTCGGCCACACCCTAAAGGATGTGCTTGGCAAATTTTCATTACATGAAAATAACCCTTAAGACCTAGGGTATACTCATATGTGATGTTTCCACATTTTTGGAAGGACAAAATTAGGGTTTGGTACCCTACAAGGTTTCGGCCAGACCCTTGTAAATAAGGGTTAGTGGATGGTAACCCCACTTGGAGGATTAAACCATGTTTAAATTGTTACATGAAATGTACTTGAGGTGTTTGTAGAAATGCTTGAATGAATGCTTGCTTGGAAAACCAAATCCCCTTACTTGTATGTTTCGGCCAACCTTAATTCTAGGGTTGGGAAGTACCTAATGAGATCATGAAGCATGCTACTACATATGTGATGTGTGTATAATTTATGTGACCTATCTTGTTAGGTATAAAAGCATGCCTTATAGCCCATGGGGCACTCTTATGACATGAACATGATGTGGTTGATAATATGCATAAAAAGGATACTCTATTGAAACTGGGATCAAGAGCACCCGAATGCGTGGTGTGTCCCTAGGGGATCAAGAGCACCCGAATGCGTGGTGTGTCCCTTTGAGAAGTGATAAGGAGTACCTTTAGGCATATACATATATGAGTAATTGCATGATAAATTACTTTACTTTGGAAAGTTGTGTACCCGACTTGGAAGGGGGTCGTTAAACAAATCCAATGAGCATGTTAAGGTCATGGCATTGGTAGGACGGAAGGGTCCTGCTCTAATTAGATTGGTGGCTCGCTACCCCAATTTATTAGGGAACGCGCATGATGTGGTACTACAACTGGGCCCTGGATGATGATATGATATTTTGAAGTACTTACCATTATGGAACCTTTTTGAAAAGCATACTTTTCCCATCATGTGATAATATTGTTCCGTAAAGTACTTAGAGATAAATTGATGTGATGTTTATGATGCTTGATGAGATGCTTATGATGCTTAATCTTGTTCTATCTTGATTACTGAGTACATGATATAATGTATCGATATGGATTTTGCGAGTAGGCCCGGATTCTTACTAAGCATGTTTTGCTTACTAGTTCATGTTGTTTTCTTATGCTGCAGATAGCGGTAAGAAATACTTGAATTAAAGGAAGAGGCAGAGGGAAGGCTAGAGGATGTGTGTGGTGATGGCTCGGGAAAGGATGAAAGATTCTATCTACCTTAGTTTGTCTAGAATCTAACTGCTTCCGATAAAAGATTGAAATTGTATTACTATACTCTGAATATATGATGATTGTGACTACTCTACTGTTAGAGATATGGAACCTAAGTCATGTTAGATAATACTATTATCAATGTCTAATTCCTATAGTATGCATGCTCCGTAAAATGCTAGATGTTTACTATTTTCGGTTGCTTATGAATGCTTCTTTTGTATATGCTTCTTTTGCATGTATCTAAGACTAGATAACTCTTGCTATGTTCTTACTTGAGATTTCATGCTATAGTGTGTTAAATGATTTTCATATTAGGTTGTAAATGCATGTAGATATAAAAGAAATGAAAAACCTTGCTTGGTAAATTAGTTTTCAATAAGCATGCTTATTACTAGTTCATGTATTGTAATTGTTTTGTTTGGATATACATGTTTAACATGATTAGATGATATGAATGTATGGACCCGTAACCCCGCCTTTAGGGTAGATATGAGGTCGGGCGTTACAAGGAGAAGAAGATGAAGAGAAGAGGATGAAAGAACTTCCTTCATTCCTTCCTTGCCGCCTCCTCCTCTTCTTCTTTTTCACCGCCGGCGCCAACCGTAGGAGAGAGAGAGAGAGGAGAGAACCAAATGAGACTTATGGTTAATTGTGATGCCTTGGTCTTATGACTCATGAATATATATAGGCTACAATAGAGACCATGAGGTGGAGTTGGGTCTTTGTCTCCTAACGGATCCAAAGCCCGATCCATTAATGATAACTCGGTCTACTAAAGGGTTATCATTGAACTACGGCACCAAGCCCCATAAATATGGGCTCCACTATATTATGTGTACATTATTTCCCCTGTGTTTAAGATCTCGTATGTCCATTAATTAATTAAATTACTATAATTTAATTAATTAATATCTAACTGCATGAGTAGTATCACTCACGTTTATCATCATGTCGAACCAAGTCCACTTGCAGGATTTACATGATGAACATTATGAGCTCCTCAAGGGGACATCATCATCCTAACGCATTAGGGCACGATTTCCTTCTTTAATCAATGGCATATCATGTAAATAATATTATTTCCTAATTTACCGGGCCTATTGATATAACAAATAAATCTCGCTCATTGGTAAATCAAAGAAATAGATATTAAGTGCATGTGCCCGTTATTATATCGGGATTAAGAGAATGTAAATCATAATATCTGAGGATTGATTCGATTATATAGTCAGTATAAATCTAATCACCTCTAAGTCGGTCCTGCTCAATACACACAAAGTGTACTAGTATAATTCTATAGTCAAGATAGACTAATACCAAATTATACTATAACTATTCCAATGGTTTGTCCAAATCCATCTCGGTTGTGAGTCACTACTTATACTTCACAAGAAATAGATAACATGATCTTCTGTGTGGCACCACACACCATATTATCTATAATGTAAAGTAAAGGACAATATGCAAACATATAACTAATATAAAATGCAAAAAATGACCATTTGATTCTTAATCCAAAATGTAGATGTTCATACTAAAGTTAGGCTTTTAGTATTCATCCTAACAATTCTATCAAGTAGGTTACATCGTCATCTTTTTTTTCTTTTTTGTTTCTTTGAATTTTCCCTTGAGATTCTGCAAAAAAATCAAGTCAATGTATTTAACAAATGAACAAGTCTAATTAAGGAAATTACAATTCATAACAAACCTAAATTAAATGTAAACTTACTTTAAAAGCGTTCAACATCATAGTGATAATTTCCTTCCCCCTTTTTATTTTATGGGCCTCTTCTTCTTGATCAATCTCATTGCTAACTAATACAATTTGAGTCTTTGCTTGCTCATCAACATCAACCACCCTACACTTTATCTCCAAGTTACCCCCTTCCACCTCCTTTATTTTTCTCTTGGTCCTCTTCATACTAGGGACCAATGCTAGCAAATTAGGTGTCTCTTTAGGAGGGGCCCTAAGGTTCTAATGACTTCTTTCACATCCTCTCAGCATCACATTGGGTGAAACAAGATTAGGATGAGGATCTTTTATAGGGTGGCTAGTTGGATAATAAAAATCATCCCTTTCCAATATGGCCAATAACTCTTGACTAATTTAAGTATACTTTTATTGTCGAGGGTAAGCTTTTGGATTTGTTTTTTTTTTAATTTTTCCATGCAATTTGAACATCCAGCTTCTTCCTTTGATTCTATATGAGATTGTGTAGTCGATGACTGACCCCTTTGTGGTGTGGACTCATATTCAATAAGGAGGGGGCCCTAAGTAAATGAACTTCATCGGGGTAGGGAGAATATCAACAATAATCTACAATAACAAAAACAATACATAAATAATTAAAATGTTTAACTATATAACATGGATTTAGTATAAGTAAATTTATACATAATGGTTACCTAGGTGAGTGAGGCTTCTGCTAATTTGGCCTTAACATTTTTTTTATGAGAATAAGTAGACTTCCATTTACTTATCCTTGGTATTCTAATATTGCTTGCCAGTTGAATAGGGACATGCTCAAGAAACCATCCTTGTGTCATAATTTAATAATTAGATACTATTACATATTTATGCAATAAATTGTTTGACTAATCAAAACTTACATCATGTAGCCAACAATACCCTTCATGTAAAGTAGTGAGTTGGTAGGAGTAAGAGTCTTCGATGCAAAACCATCCCCAAATATTGAGAGTTGAGGAGTCACATAATTATATATTGCTTTAAACCAATTTTAACTTCCTAAGTTGTCGAAATCATCAACAATACCTATAATCCTTAGAGGTAATTTATTTGTACTAGAAGTAAAAAAAAAAAAAAATACAAAATATAGAATTTACAAAATAACAAAATATCCACATCCAAATCTACTCTGAGACAATATGTCAATAGATTTTTCAATCTAGATCGATCTAATTGTTTCCTTTCAAAAACTTCTTTGAATAATGCACCAGAAGCAACATTAGAATTCATCTAGACTTGTCTGCCTGTATCTGGGATTTCAAGTAATAATGCAACATCTTTGGTTGTGAAAGGCACAACTACATTAGAAATTTAAATGTCTTTGCTTCCAAATTTCAATTCTCAAATATGATCACCAATAATCCCCTAAGATATCTAATTTTGGGTACGGTGAGGAATGACACAAATGGAGTACTCCTTATAATAGTCAAGATTTTTTCATGGAGAATCACTCCTACAATACCCTTTCTTCCCTTTGCCTTTCCTTTTGTTGAAGTTTCAGAATAAAATTCTATAAAATGCCCTAACTTACTCATTTAGTATAACTTTGCCTCCATTTTGATGCTTGGATCTCAATTGCAGAATTACATTTATTTTTTCCCTTTCTTGCCATATAACAAAAAAAATCAAACTTAGTAATTTTCAATCGAATATCTTTTGTAAAAGTAAACTAAACTAAATTTAGTCACTTGAACAATTAGAGAATTACAATGAATAAAAAAATAAATGCCCCATGGTAAACAATAGAAATGAATAAATTCCTCTCATATGTTAAATAATTCTAAAAATTCAACCAAAATGATGTGTTTTTATAAATAATGCTCAATGAATTGGCCAAAAAATGGTGCATAAGACAATTCGATTAGATAACTTCCATAAAACTAAGTTAGTTGAATTATAATGAGTGTATTAAAATAAATAAAAAAACACATATAATAGAATGATGCATTGCTTACCTCATTTTCAAAGAAATGGAAATAAGCTAAAGTTGCTATTGTTGAATCGGGTTGGCCCGACTAGAGGGGGTGAATAGACGATTATAAAAAAATAAAGTGGATGCACTCATCTTTTAAAAAAGAACTTGGTCACAACTAAGAACGTTACTTCTAAGGCAGTGGAGTCTCAACAAAAATCTCCTTATGGCAGAGAAGCCTTACAACAAAAGCACCCTAGACTTTAGAGATTTTAAAAGTAAATGAATTGATTTCTAAAGCTAACACTCTAAGCCTATTTATAGCCTAAGGGAATAAATCTGGATAATTGATTGTTGATGAATTTTCTCTTGGCCATTGATCCATCGATGTAATCTGGATGGTTGATCTTGGATGGGATTAAACTGCAACCATTAGATCTGATTAAAGGATAAGGTTTTATCCTTTAAGAGATAAAGTTTAATTAAAGCTTTTTCTTCTGCTCGAGACTTCCCTGCTATGATCTCCAGGTAATCGGGTGCCCGATCTGGTTTGGGTGCCTGGTTTCTCGCTATCATCGGTCTTCGGCAACAGCTCATTGACTTAGCCCTCTTAGGGTGCCTAATACGATCCGGGCGCCTGATATACCGGGCGCCCGAGTAGATACGTGCGCCTATATATGGGGGCGCCTATATTGAATCAGCCGTCTGGTTTGACATGGTCAAACTGACCAGCCCTTTGGTTCTTCATCTTCTGGGTGATTTTTGGCCAACCGGTGTTAGGCTCACTCGAACCCGACTCTGGCCTTTCACCCCTCGAGCGTGCTTCCTCCCGGCTTCCCGCCCCTCTGACATCATGCACATTCTTCTTGATCCACCGTCGTACTCTTCCACTGCTTTCGCATCCCTCGGATTGCATTGAGCCCATCATCTCACTTCACCGCACAATCCTTCTCGTCTACTATGTCTTACGCATGACTTCATCTGTACCTAAGCTCCTGCACACTTAGTAGAGGGATTAGAAAATACAGGACGTAACTTAACCAAGTTGATCACATCAAAACTAACCGAGGTACCAACAATCTCACCATTTTTGATGTGCATCAACCCAAGTTCAGCTAGAGTTAAACAAAAAATAAAACATAACTAAGTTAAATAGTTTAAGCATAAAAATATAATTTGGTAAGACTATGCAAAAAAAAACAATCTACCCCTGAATTTGATGAAGTAACATGTTATCGTTTAATGAAGTAAAAAAAAAATCAAGAATAGACTTCGCCACAGGTTACTTCAGCGAAATCGTTTAACGAAGTAATACATGTTAATCAACTTCGGTACTAAATTTGATGAAGTAAATTTCACTTTAAACTTCGTAGCTTAAAAATTATGGGTCGACTACTAAATTAATTTGATATTTTACTTCATAATAAATATTTGATGAAGTAATAAGTTATCAAATAAAATCTATAAATTTTTATACCGAAGTAATAAGTTTAAATAAAATTAAAATATGTTTTCTTTTATAAATAAATTAACCTCTTATACTAATTTTTAAAGTAATCCTAATTAAAACTCCCCAATATACTCGAGCCCTAACTTCATCGCGCACGATGCCTCCCCCTTCTCCCGACGACGCGCCTCCGTCCCCTCTTCGCCGCGCTTGCATCTCCACCTCCCCTCGACGCACATCTTCCTCTTTGAGGTTTCCTGGCCACGAGAAGAAAAGGCAAGGGTTTTGTTTGAGCTTGAGGCTGCCGTCTCTAACCGATCTGGTCCTGCTCGCCCATCAGTTCGTCAACCAGGTTAGTTTCCTACCCTATGGTTTCTGGCATCTCCAGCCCTAGGGCATGATTTCTGATTGCCGTGGATTGATTACCGTGGCATAATTTCTTATTTCGTATGGTTTGGGTTAGACCTAATTTCTTTTGTGTCAGAAGAATAACGGCGAACAAACCCACAAACGAAGGTTGATCTCACAAGTTCTAATGAAGATGAGCTAGCAACGAAAGGAACAAGATTGAGCCTGTAGACAATTTGTGGACGAAATATGTAGCTTTCTTGTTTGTACCAGAGGTTTTAAACCTTCTTGTGTTTCAAGTGGAACAAAAAACTTCACTTGACAGAAGATAATATTTTATACCATAGGTACAAGTGTAAAGGCAAATGAATATGAGATCCTGTTGCTGACTATCTTATACAATATTTGGAAGGAGAGAAATTGTGCAATATTTAATCATCTTCCACTCAAATCAGAGTACGGTAGACTGTGATTACTGCTGCAATCTTAGGATTATCTATATACTAGGAGCAAGAAATTGATTCCTAATGGGTTTCTGTTCAAATCTTTTGAATTGAGTCCTAATGTTTCTGTAACGACCCGGCCCATTTGGCGGCCCATTTGGCGGTCTCGACCGTCGACCGTCGACCGTGCCGTTACCAATACTAGGTCTTCCCACTCCTGGGCGTGGATTTTTGCCTTCCCAGGATTCGAACTCTAGACCCAGGCTTAAATCTAGTTCTTTGTGAATCCTGAATACCAATTGAGCTATAGCTCAATTGGTATTCAGGATTCACAAAGAACTAGATTTAAGCCTGGGTCTAGAGTTCGAATCCTGGGAAGGCAAAAATCCACGCCCAGGAGTGGGAAGACCTAGTATTGGTAACGGCACGGTCGACGGTCGACGGTCGAGACCGCCAAATGGGCCGCCAAATGGGCCGGGTCGTTACAGTTTCTGCACTGCAGTTTTTCAGATGATACTAACCTGCAGTGTTCTAGATCTTTTTTATTTTATTTGTTGGTCAAATTTGTGGATAAAGAGGGAGTTTTGAGTTACTCTGGCAAGTATTCAGATTGGCTTACGTTGTGATCAGGTTTTTCACTAATGTTTCTGGACTCAAGCTTTTCAGAAATGCAGAAGAATTCAGATCCAGTCTATAAATGTGATGTAGGTTCTGTTTCTGTTTAAATGATTTTGTTCAGGTGATAATGTCTGGCAACACTGATCACTGCTGATTGAACTTCCAGGCTGTATTATAGTTTCAGATCTTCTCAATTTCAATTAAGTTAGTTGCATTTTTTGATTGATAATGCTTGTTACTTTATGTTTTCTTTTTGGTATTACCCTTGCAAATATGCTGAATTATATGCTACACAGAGTTTTTGCTGTTGCTAAAATATCGAATCTAGATGCTACCAGGCCATCTGGGAGTTTACATCTTGAAATATCTAGCTTGCTGAACTGAAGTTTGGTTTTTGTACCGTTACATTTTCTTTTCTACTTCTTTTATCCTAGGAGGTTGAATGGCTGTCATTTATTTTTTAGATGCGAGAGATGAGTGAAAGTAACCTTCCAAGATTTCTAACTTATTGAATATCTGTTGTAATACTCCCCATTAACGATAATTTTGGTCCTTTCTTCTTCTTGACTCATGACTGGTTTTCTTTGTTGTTGCTGATTTCAGGCTAAAGCTAGGGACTGATTTTCAATATGTGCTAAATGTTGAAGGATCTTCACCAGCTGAGGTAATTGGAGTTGACTACAAGGCTACTCTAAAACCTGCACTTAATGCTCTTGCTGAAGTATGCAAATCAGACCAAATGTATTTAAGTTGTCTTATTTTCTAGGCTGAAGCTCCGATGATGTTGTTAAAGAATGAAGCTGAAGAACATGCAGCAAAATGCTCTGCAAAAGTTGAGAAAATGAGCGAGGAGTTTACAAAGAATGAACATCAGTTGATTATGGTTAAAAAAGAAGCAGAAGAGCTTTTACAGGTAGCTTTATTAATGCCCTTGTTCTTTTATTAACACAACATAATAAATATACTTATTTCTAGGTAATGTCATCCATTGCACATTGCATTCCTTTAGCAATTAATGGCTGCCGATTTTGTAGAAGTTTGAGAAGGAACTACAGGTTGCAACCAAAGAGGTCGATGAAGAAACTTAGATGTGCGCAAGTGAACTGTTGACACTGATTGATGATGTATCGAAATACAAAGAATTCATGGAGTCTAGCATCTCAAAAATAAAGACGGATCTATCTGAAACCGCTGATTTCGTGGCATCTTTATTAGCAAAGCTTACTCTTTCTGACTTCAGTCGAGGTGGCCGGAAAAGAGCTCGTTAATGTAGAAACTCTGACGGTTTTACTTAGTGTAATAATTTGGAATACTTGGTTTAACTCAAAATGTATTGCAAACCATCCTTGATTCTGAATATCATTTGGGATTTGAGTGTCCCCTATGCATGTGATGTGAGTGATGAATTTCCATTCCTGCAAATATTAGTTTGATTAATATTTAAATAAATGGAGTAGTAATGGATTACAACAGACTTCGTCAAATTTAATTAGCAGCGTAGTTAAAAAAAATATTTACTTCGTCATTTATTTAATTTGTGAAGTCGTTTGTATAAATTACTTCGCTAAATTTAAATATTTGTTATAGCAACATATACTCTAATACGTCTATATTATGCTGAAGTAATACAACAAAAAATACTTCGACCAATTCAAATTTTGTAGAAGTAAAATTAAATATTTACTACACGAGAATAAAAAATTTGTGAAGTCATATAAATATTTTACTTCGTCAACTTATGAAGTTATATACGATCAAATACTTCAGCGAGATCGATGAAGTAATAGAGCCATTTTACTTCGAAAACGGTTCAACTTTGAACCGATTTTGAACCGGTGAAAGACTTCGGTATTTCGTGGTGAAGTAAAAAACTGGCCCTTTTACTTCACGCGCGTCTACTTCGGTAATTATCTACTTATTATTTCAGATAATATCCGAAGTCTATTGTCAATTTTCACATAGTCTCAGTCTTACTTTCCCCCTTTGATCAAAGAAAACAATGGGGAAACATAATTAGGGAGGAACAAAAATTTTGAGTGCGATAACAAAATATTCTATGTGAAAAAAATCACGTTGCCATAGATTTTTCAAATTGAAAGTGGTATATTTTTTCGAAGTTCATTCCATTTTTTATTAAAAAAATGCACCTAAAAAAATCCAATTTTTTTTTTGACAAAATCAACAGCTAATGAGAAGATCCTAAAAAATCGCATTTGGTCAAAATGTTTTTCTATCAAATTTTGAAAATAAAAAAAAATCAGATTTCAATAAACAATTCATAAAAAATCGAACATCTATAAAATAATCTAAATATTTTTGTCAAAGTCGAAGATGAAGATATAAGTTTGGACAAATATTTTGAGCTTTAAATTCGTTCATCAAGTCTGAATATAAATACAAAACAAACAGATAATAGTTTTTGAAGAATAAATTTTAAAAATTCAAAATATGCTTCGAAAAATTTGAAAAAATTCTAATGACTTCTTTTCACTATATTTGAATCATGAAAAATTGGATATATAAAAATAAATTATTTATCTATTTTTAAATTTTTAATTTCAAATTTTGAGCAAAAAATCATAAAAACAAAAAATATTCAAAAATTTTTGAACAATTCCCAATAGATGGACAACATAATTGTGGATAGAAAAAAAATAAAGACATAATTTTTGTCAAAAAAAGGTACACACATATATAATAACAAAAAAACATATCAATCTAATACAAATTTAGGAACTCAAAATAAGTTCTTGTGTACAGGATTAATTAAAAACATAGGTGGAATATAACATTTGGGCATGTTTTTATATTGGCCCTTGTGATTTTTAAAATACTAATTTAAATTATTAGGAAATCTATTTTTCTTTTGGCATAAATATACAATATCAAGTTCTAAGTTTTGCATTATGTTTTTCAAATTTTCATTATCATTTTTCAAAATATCAGAAGAGGGTGTAAGTGTCAATTCATTTTTTAATTTCAAATTTTCTTTTTCTAATCTACCATTTGATTTGAACAAAGCTTTAACTCCTCCATACAACTGATCATGAGGAATAAAACAAACCTCACTTACCGGGTCGCTTTCGAAAAGCGAGGTTCCTCCTTCGTTGTCGCTTTCTTCTGACGTCTCTCCCCCTTCATCAATGCTCCCTTCTTGATGACTTGCCATCAGCGCATGTCCCACATATTCTTGACCTTCCAACTCTTCTGACGAGGACTCAACCCAGGTGACCTTCAGTGCTTTTTTCTTCATTGGCTTAAAAAAACATTTAAAAGAACTTATCATTTTTGTTGTTTCGCCATCAGTTGAGGATTCCCCATCGAGTTGGATCTTCCTTGTGTTCAGTGCGATGATGTCTGCTTTCTTATTCTTTTCTACAAAACGAGATTCGTGAAGCTCCAAAGTAGAAAACAATTGCTCTAATGTACTTACCTCTAATCTTTCAAAATGAAATACGGGTGATTACCGTGGTCCATTCCATGGTTTTTGGAAACGCGTTTAAGACGTACCTTTGAGCATCGCGACTTGTTCCCTTTCATCCGAGGTTCTCAAGGTCCGTGATTAGTTCTTTTACTTTGGCGTGTAGATGCGCAACTGATTCTCCATCATCCATCCGGAAGATTGTCAGTTGGCTTCGAAGGAGGTCTCGTCGTGCCAATTTTGCCTTTGAGGTACCTTCATGCAATTCCAGGAATTTATCCCAGAGCTCTTTTGCCAAGTTGTAATTCTTGATGCGGTTGACTTCTTGCGTAGGAAGAATGGCTAGCAGATTAAATTCCGCTTTGCCATTTGCTACAAAGTTCGCATGCTCCTTCTTGGTCTACGACTCTACTTCTTTATCCTCGCCATTGTTGTCTTTAGGAACTGAAAAACCATTTTTCATAATTAGTAGCAGTTCAATATCAGTTTTAATAAATATCTACATTCGGCGCTTCCACATCGTGAACTCCCCCTCAAACTTCGGTTGGTAGATTACTGCTCTAACCATTTTCTCAAAATTGCTACAGTCAGCGGTTAGTCCTTTTTGCAGTGACCTTGGCTCTGATACCACTTGTTGTATCAGGTTGTCCCAGCTTGACGGGGGGGGGGGGGGGTGAATAGATGGTTATAAAAAAAATAAAGTGGAAGCACTCGTCTTTTAAAAGGGAACTTGGTCGCAACTAAGAATATTGCTTCCAAGGTAGTGGACGCTCAATAAAAAATCTCCTTATGGCGGAGAAGCCTTACAACAAAAACATGCTAGACTTTAGTGATTTTACATGTGAATGAATTGATTTCTAAAGCTAAAACTCTAAGCCTATTTATAGCCTAACAGAACAAATCTGGGTCATTGATTGTTGATGAATTTTCTCTTGGTCGTTGATCCATGGATGTAATCTGGACGGTTGATCTTGGATGGGATTAAACTGCAATCATTGGATCTGATTAAAGGATAAGGTTTTATCCTTTAAGAGATAAAGTTTAATTAGAACTTTATCTTCTACTCGAGACTTCGTTGATGTGATCTCTAGGTGATCGGGCCCCTGATCTGGTTTTGGGGCCTAGTTTCCCACTATCTTTGGTCTTCGGCAGTAGCTCATTGACTTAGCCCTCTCGGGGCACCCGATACGATCCGGGTGCCTGATATACTAGGCTCCCGAGTAGATACGGGCCCTTGTATATGGGGGCGCCTGTTTGACTTGGTCAAACTGACCAACCTTTTGGTTCTTCGTCTTCTGTGTGATTTTTGGCCAACGTGAGTTAGGCACACCCGAACCCGACTCCAGCCTTTCACCCCGCGAGCGTGCTTCCTCCCAGCTTCCAGTCCCTCAGACGTCACGATTGTCCTTCTCGATACACCGACGTACTCTTCCACAGCTTCCACGTCCCTCGGATTGCACTGAGCCCGTCGGCTCACTTCCCCGCGCAATCATTCTCGTCTGCTACGTCCTATGCTCAACTTCCACTGTACCTAAGCTCCTGCACACTTAGCATAGGAATTAGAAAATACAGGACCTAACTTAACCTAGTTGATCACATCGAAACTAACTGGACTACCAACAGTTACTTCAAAGATTAATAACATTGTTTTTTTTTTAAATAGTGTTCTTAAACAATTTATTATATATAGAAAGTTTTTAAATAAAATTTGATTTGCCTTTTGTGTTTTGATTATCACTTAAGCAACAGTAGCTTGTCAATGGTAGAAACTTTAACTCACTTACCAACCTAGCCTCACTAACCCAAACCTAAAATTTGTTACTGCCGGAAGCATCAGACAAGAATGTTGGTGCAAAAATAATCAGACAAGAATAGTTAACCTCGAGATTATGATATTTGACAATATACCAATGTCTGGTTAGTCTGACCAAGGGTTAATCCAAACAGGACTTGATATTTGGCAGGACAAACTAAGGTCTGATCAGTTTGACCAAAGGGTTTGCCAAATAGGACTTAATATTTAGCAGAGAGATGTCTAGTTAGGATCAAATGACTATCAAAGAGGTTCTTGTCAAGACATCAAAGACATGGTGAGTGAAGCTGGGCACGAAGTCCTGATTAGGGAAATTGGACACAAAGACCTGGTCAAGGGTTGGGCACCAAAGCCATGATTCAGGGAATTGACCTGACTGAGGGTTGGACTCCGAAGTCCTAGTCAAGGATCAGGTATGAAATCCTGGTGAGTGAAGCTGAGTCCTAGTGAGTGAAGCTGGGTCTTAGTGAGTGAAATTAGGCATGAAGACCTAATCGTGGGTTAGGTACGAAATCCTGGTGAGTGAAGCTGGGTAAAAGCCTTGGTGAGTGATGCCAGGCAAGGTAAAGTCATAGTGAATGAAGTTAGGCAATGGGAATCCCTAAGGACTTGACCTTAGGTAGCCTAGTAGGTCAGGTAGACTTATAGAAGTTGATCTTAGGGTGTTTTGCTTGCTTTATATTTGCTTGTCTTGTAGGAATCTAAAGCTAGAGACAAGAGTGGAGAGCAAAGCAAGCAAAAAGGACACTAGCAGCCTAGGACAGCCCCTAGGCACCCGAAAGCATTCGGTCGCCCAAGCTGCTCTCGAGTGCCCGAGTGACTTGGGAGCCCCTATTAGTCCCAGGCGCCCGGGACCATGCCCACAGGTTATCCACAGCAATAAGGTTCGATGAATACAGATCACATAAGTATCAACTTGCGGGTGCCCGAGAAGGCTACACGGGAGCCCGAGTGAACAGTATATAAAGGGGTTCGAGTAGAGATTTTAAAACATTAATTGTATCATCCTACTACTCAGTTTCTGCTAAGCAAAAGTGCTAAGGCAAAGCTCTATGACCATGATCCTCTAGGAGGAAGTGTGTTGGGCTTTGGACTTCAGGATTGGCCGAAACCTTCATTTCTTTTTGGTTTTCTTTTATTATTACAAGTTATACATAAATTTCATTTATTTGTTCTTGTAATATTGAACTATAAAATCGGTTTTCTACACTTCTATAAATTCTGAAAAGAAGACCATTAGTGGACTCACGCCAAGTACATTGGGCTTGGACATACTAACCTTGGGGGTTGGGAACCAAGTAAATAAATCATGCGTATCATTTCTATGTTGCTTTCTTTTTATTTAATATTCCGCTGTGTACTACTAACATCTTTGATAAGAAAAACAAATGAAGGACGAGAGATCAAAAGATCATGATAGTCGATATTCACCCCTATTTATCGATGACACTGATCCTACAATAGGTATCAGAGTAGGAGGCACTGATACTCTGATCAAACTCATTGTTGAAGGATTAAGAAGGCCAGGAATTGAGGGGGAGACAAGGGTGAAAAAGGTAAATTTGATTATGCCAAGTTTTAAATTTCATATAACTTGTTTCAAGTGTAGGGAGAGATGACATTACAAAAATAAGTGTCATCCCCGTAAGATTCAGACGACCCCACTGGTAGCAACAGAGGTACCACGCAAGGAGTTTGTGTAACGACCCGCCTTCTGGTACTAAGCTTCAAGGCGGATCGCTACTAACTAACTAACTGACTAATTAATGATTTCTAATAATGCTAAACCAACTGGGAGAATTTCAAAAATTCTTATTTCGTTATTTACTGAACTAACAATTCATAAACATGCTAAAAGTACTAATTTGCCCAAAATAAAGCAAAACTTTTATTTTATTATCTTGGCAGGATTCGATACCCCAACCTCTAAGTTGAATGGCTAAAGCACTAACCAGCTGCTCTACACCACCTTTGTTTTACACAGTACCAGTCGACTGCTTATATGCCAGTCGACTGGTCGGGCCACAGAATGTTTCTGTGCCCGATACCAGTCGACTGGTATTTTCCCAGTTGACTGGTAATTCTGAAATCCCAGTTTTCAGATTTGCTAGAATTTACCAAACTTGAGCCACAATGTACCAAAATCATTTCTAACAAACATAATGGCATAAATAACGTTCCACGACTATTCTAAGGCATTTATTACATGTTTTTGGAGGGTTTCTAGCATGTATAGCAACTTAGAAATCATAAAACGACATGAAGAAGCATAAACATGAATGTGCCAAGTTCGTATCAACTTCTTATTGAAACTATTCATTTCTCATATCTAAAAGCATCCTTAGCTACTACATGTCATTCTAAATGGTGCATTAATCTTAGAACAAGCATATCTCAAGTATTTAGCATATAAATCAAAAGTATCAAGTTCTTATCTCTAAAACTTAAGCATGGATCTAAATTACCATATTACAAGTAGTAACTCATATCATTCAACATTCGCTAAGCAAGTATTAACACAGGTAAATAAACTACTTTAATATACTAGGCACCACAAATAACGAGTCTAATTAAGTTCATACATGGTTCACATAACCTATTGCGGAAAAACTAAAAGAAACATAATAAATACTATTTCTATGCTTTGCAAGTTCCGAAGACTTTTATTCCAACTCCACCATCACACACACTTTCATCAAGCCCGCCGCCTCCGCTACTAGTGCTTTCCTTTACCTGTATCTGCAGTATAAGGAAATGCAAACTAATAAGCATAAAGCTTAGTAAGTACCATCTAGCCTCACAAAACCATGAAAACTTGAATTATGCTTTTGTAAAACATGCTATGCACATACATGCTCATATCCACAAGTAATCATGCTAGGCTCATGCTAAAATACATAGCATAGAGTGTCATGGCATATAACTGAGACATGGCACATACTGAACTAAAACTGAAAAGTAAGCTATAGCATGACATACATATCTGAACTGGAACTGAAACTAACTAACATAAAACTAATTATTAAATTCACCACATGCTAATATGAATTTCTGAAAACTAAATACATATAGTAGGTGAAAGTAATAATCAACTGTTGTGGGCCCGGCAATGTACCAACTGTGCGCGCATCCCTAATAAACCCGAGGTAGCAAATCCCGAATCCATTAGGGTTCTACTAGGTTATCTAAACCTAGGGGCAACTAGGAGCCCATCCCATACTAGGTTATCTAAACCTAGAGGCAACTTGGAGCCTATCCCTGGACCGAAGTCCGGTACAATGCCAACTGAAAATAAAATAGTTCTTTTATACTTTTCTTTTTATCTTCTGATTCTTGCTTTCACTAGGTTATCTAAACCTAGGGGCAACTAGGAGCCCATCCCGTTGTACCTTGGTCCCGATCATAAACTGAAGCAAGAATTTCTATTCTTTAATGCTTTCTATAGCAATAACTGAACTGAACAATTTAACAAACACCTAACGTGCTTCTTGACCCAAAACTGAAGGGTGGCACAACGTGTTTGTCCATAATTTACGATTTCTAATCATAGAACATACATATAAGGAAATAAAGCATACGAAAATTCAACCGAAACTACTTATACTACAGGTGAGGGGTACTTACATCCTACGCTAGGTTTTCTTATGAATAAAAATCTGAAATTCCTGAGGGAACGTCGAACTACAACGATCTTCTTGCTTCTTGGCGTTCTCCTCGCGTCTACGAGGGTCCCTGTAGAGAATAGGGCCTCTTGAGACCTTCCCTTTGTTCCCCTTTATCTTGGGCGGCAAGAGAAGAGGAGAAGATGAAGAAAAAATTATGAGAGGGAGAGAGGGAGTCGGCGGTGAGAGGATGTGAGGGAAAGAATGAATATAAAAACCCTAAGTTTCCCTTTTATACTTATGGAAAAAATTTAACTAATTCTACCTCATCTATTGTTTCCCTTAATCTATTTCAACAAAAGCAAACTATCTCACTTGGTCCGCCCATCCTCCTCTCATAGCGTAGGTGAAGGGATCAATTCCCACTTATGCGATTTTATGTTTTTATCCCTTTTTGCCACTTTCGTTTACGGAAAAATTCTATAAAAATATCCATAAATTTGGAATAAATTCTAAGATATTTCTAAAATTAGTTTCGAGAATTTTCGGGCGTTACAATCCCCCATACCTTATAAAAAGTTCGTCCTCGAACTTAAAACAACTCTGGGTATTTCTGCCTCATGTTGTCCTCTGGTTCCCATGTTGCCTCTTCTACTCTCTGATTTTGTCATATGACTTTCACTAATGGTACCTCCTTATTTCGCAATTTCTTAACTGCTCGGTCTATTATCTGAATAGGCCGACTATCATAACTGAGATCTTCGCGGATTTGTACCGTCTGTGGCTCTATCACCTGGGTGGCATCTGGGATATGCTTCTTCAGCATGGAAACATGAAATACATTGTGGATAGCTGACATCTCCTGAGGTAGCTCTAACTCATAAGCTACTTTGCCAACTCTTCTAGTGATGGGGTATGGTCCTACATATCTGGGACTTAGCTTGCCCTTCTTTCCAAAACGCATTACTCCCTTCATGGGAGCCACTCTGAGGAACATTGAATCCCCAACTTCAAACTCTAATGGTCTGCGTTGTGTATCAGCATAGCTCTTCTGGTGGCTTTGAGCTGTTTCTATTTTCTGACGGATCTGCTGTATGACTACGGTGGTATCATCTATAAGATCTGTCTGTAGGCCTAACTCTTGCCTCTCACCACCCTCGTACCAGCAGATAGGAGATCTACACCTCCGCCCATATAAAACCTCATAGGGTGCCATGCCGATAGTGGTCTGATAACTATTGTTGTAAGCGAATTCCGCTAAGCACAAGTATCTGCACCAACTGCCTTTGAAATCTAAAGCACAAGCTCTGAGCATATCTTCTAGTACTTGATTAACTCTCTCTGTCTGACCATCTGTCTGAGGATGGAAAGTTGTGCTAAACTTCAGTTTGGTGCCTAGAGCTGTCTGTACGCACTCCCAGAAGTGCGAAGTGAACCTACTGTCCCTATCTGAAATGATAGTCCTAGGGACTCCATGTAGTCTGACGATCTCCTTGAAGTATAACTGAGCTAGTTGTTCCATGGAATAGGAGATCCTGATAGCTAGGAAGTGGGCAGACTTAGTCAATCTGTCTACTATTACCCAGATTGCATCATATCCATTCGTTGTTCTGGGTAGTCCCACTATAAAATCCATGGAAATATCTTCCCATTTCCATTCTGGAATCTGAATAGGCTGCAGAACTCCACCTGGTCTCTGATGTTCTGCCTTGACTCTTTGGCATGTCAGACAGGTACTGACATATCTGGCGATGTCTCTCTTCATCCCAGGCCACCAAAAACATCCCCTGAGGTCTTGGTACATTTTGGTGGAACCAGGATGCATTGCATAAGGAGATCTATGTGCGTCCTCTAGGATCTTCCATCGGAGCTCTTCTTGGTTCGGAACACATAAGCGGTCACCGTAGTACAGTGTCCCATTATCTGATAGGCGAAATTCTCCATTTTCGGCTTCTGTCATCCCCTGCTTGATTTTCTGAAGGTCAGGATCTTGATCCTGTGATGTCTGGATGTCTTCAATCAGGGTGGACACTAATGTCAAAGTGGAGAGCTTCCCAACTAAAATTTCCAGTCCGAACTCTGATAACTCTTTCCGAAGGGGCTGTGACATCGTGGACAAAGCTAGTAGGGTGGCACTAGATTTTCTGCTAAGTGCATCTGCCACCTTATTAGCTTTACCTGGATGGTAGAGGATGTCAATGTCATAATCCTTGACTAGCTCAAGCCACCTGCGTTGTCTCATGTTCAGATGCTTCTGAGTAAAGAAATACTTTAGACTCTGATGATCTGTGAAAATCCTACACTGGGCTCCGTATAGGTAATGCCTCCAAATCTTGAGAGCGAACACTACTGCAGCTAGCTCAAGGTCATGGGTAGGGTAATTTTTCTCATAATCCTTGAGTTGTCTAGAGGCATAGGCAATAACCTTGCCATTCTGCATCAGCACTGCTCCAAGTCCTAATTTAGACGCATCACTATATATGTCAAAGCTGTCAGTGGTCTCTGGAAGAGTCAGGATGGGAGCACTAGTCAATCTTCTCTTTAATTCTGTAAAACTGTTCTCGTAGTCCTCTGTCCACTGAAACTTCCTGGTCTTTCTGGTAAGAGCTGTCAATGGGGAGGCTATTTTGGAGAAATTCTCTACGAACTTCCTGTAGTAACCGGCTAGACCCAGAAAACTTCTGATCTCACTGGCATTCTTCGGTCTAACCCAGTTACTTATTGCTTCTATTTTGCTGGGGTCTACCATCACACCATCCTTAGAGATGATATGACCCAGAAAAGACACCTGATCGAGCCAAAACTCACATTTTGAGAATTTTGCATACAGCTGGCTCTGCTGAAGAATCTGCAATACTGTCCTGAGATGTTCAGCATGTTCCTCCTGAGTTCCTGAGTAGATAAGAATGTCATCAATGAAGACGATGACAAACTTATCTAAGTTTTCCCGGAATACTCTGTTCATGAGGTCCATGAATGTCGCTGGAGCATTTGTGACCTGATAAGCACCATTTTATTGATTATTTTAATTGTTAAAATCCATGTTTGACCCATGTTTTTATTGCTTAATTATGATTTTACCCTAGGTTTTGGAACTTTATCTTATTTTGGACTTAATTGCAAAATTACATAATTTTTAGATTATTTGGCCACTAATTTTCTGATATATTTTTGTAGGCACCAAAGGGTCAAGGACTTAGGGCATACTGGGTCAAACCTGAGTCGGATGTGAACCGGGTCGAATTATCAAGCCTACGATTAATCCGGGCCGTCCGATTCAAGAGCGGCTAGATCTGAGCCATCCGGGACGATCTGAAGCAATCCGAGCTAGGGTTAGGGTTGATCAAGCTCTATGATCAAGATCTGAAGGTTTCATCCCAATCCGAGCTAAATCAACCGTTGGATCAAGCAAGGAGGGCTCTAGAGCGTCCATTCACAGATAGAGTTGATCTGGACCATCCGTTGCATATCTGGAGGATCCGAGCTACCACAAGGTAGATCCTGACCCCAGATCATCATCATAAAAGTTTGGCTCAAATCAGATCAAGATCTACCGTTGGATTTCATCAAAGCAATCTGAGCCGTCCATTTGTTTCTATTTAATCAGAAATGCGCAGCTCCTTTCTCCTCGTCGCGTCTTCGCCGCAATTCTTCACTGTTCTTCGTGTTCTTCGCATTTCTTCAATTTTTCTTCAATCCGAGGCGCGACCACCTCGATTCCAACCGAAATTCATCGTCTGAATCCTTGGGAGGCAATCTCGATCCGAAATTCAACTCAACTTCATCCGGACAGAGCTTGTTGAGGGTTTCGCATTCTCTGTGGTCCGGGAGCTTGAATCTCAGCTACACACAAATTCAGATCACCTGAGCCACTTGTAGGGGTTCTCAAGTGAGCTCAGGTCGTCTCCAAATCTTCATCGCAGCTCGGCAAGTTGAGATTAAAGGGCTCGGATTGGAATTTTCCCATTTGGAGCAGTTTGAGCAAAATTGATGGATTGGATTTGTTTTCCACCGATTTGCTGAGCCTAGGGGTTTGAAGCCAGCTCTTGACTGACAACCAAGAAGACTTTGAGCTAGGAAAGGATTGGGGTTTAGATTTCATAGTCTAATTTCGTTTGTTTAGCTGTAATTTCTTACTCTGCCGAATTCTGTTTTGTTTCCTGCAAATTTCAGTTTTCAGTTGCTTAGATTTAGTTTTCTGAATAGTTGAGCTTAATTAGGTTGTTAATCTTTAAGTTTAGTAGTTTATGAGCTTGTGTAGGTGACAATTAGATCAAATTTCAGTCAGTTTGCAATTTATTTCCTGCGTGCCATTTTGAAACCGTGCGTATCAGTTCATTTCTGAATTTGCAATTCAGTTTCAGAGATTTTCAATTCGTTTCACTTTCAGTGAGTTAATTCAGTTAGTTTAAGTTTGCTTAGATCTTAGCTTCATTTCTGAATCTTGTCTAGCTTGGTAAGGCCAAAATTCAGTTTGTTTCCCAGCTAATTCCTGCGTATCAACTTATTCTGCACAAGCTGTTTTCAGATTTTGCTTGCACCTCAACTCTATTCAACCATGTTTCAGTTTGTCTTTACATTCTGCATTGAAGTCAAATAATATCAATTGAATTCAGCTTGTTTTTCTTAGCTTAGGTTAATGCATTCGAACTCAGCTTGTTCCATTTAATTTTGCATTCCATTTCTGAATTCCTGAACAGAAGTATTCGGATTCTGTTTTCTGAAATTCATCTCTGCAGTTGGTTGGATTCAATTGACCAGATTTTGATCCGAATTTCTTCCTTCATTCCAGCATTTTTCTTCTCTGCTAGTTAGCTTTCCAAACCGCATCAATTAGTTGCATCTCTGAACTGTTAACATTAGGCTTGGCACAAAAGTATCAGCTGTTCCACAAGGGTTTGTTTCTTCATATTAGGCTGTTTGGCACTGCTTTATATCAGAATTAAACTTATTCCTTGGTGTATGTTTGAGCTTGAGATCAGTTTCATTCGCACTCGACTTGTCTTTGCATTGGAGTCTCATGTAGGCACCTAAGTGGTATTTAGTGTGTATCAAGTTTTGGTGGTGTGAATTTTGTATCAAGTAAGAGTTGGTGTTGACTTTGTATCAATTTGTCTATAGATTGCTTGGCATTTTGTTATTTTGAATGGCAAACCTTGAAGCAAAAATTCGAATTAGTATCAATCATGATTAGGATCGATTTGATTTCAGATTTGATTTCTTGAATTTGGCAAATTGCATTAATTGATGAAGTGGTCAATTGCTTGAATCATTAAGTGCTATCACTTAGTTTAGTTTATGAGTTAAATCTCCTTGAGTTTCCTTGTGATTTCATTCATAATTGAACCCAAATTCCAGATTTTATTTGAAACCCGAAAACACAAACGACACCTAAATACGAGCTCGAATCAAACAACGTCAACTAGTCCCCGAGAAAAATACGACTTGTGGCCCCTATATTACATTTTCGTACTTTTGATTGTAAAAGGGTTTCCAGCAATTCATTGATATTTAAATTTGATAGACCCAATTTCGTGACACAATTTAACATAGTAATTCGGGACTGTCAAATTTTTGGCGCCGTTGCCGGGGAAGCAACTTGTTGATTTGTTTGATTTTTTGCTTGTGTACTTTTTGACATATCATTGGGTTCTATTTTCTGTTGCTTTATCATTTGTATACGGTTGCTGCTATTTTCTTGTTTGTTTTGTGACAGGTCTGCAAATTCAAAATGGGGTCAAAAGAGATAGAAAAGACATTGGAGGAGTTAAGAAATGTGTTAAAGGAGTTGGACTACCAACAAAAATGGAAAGCTCAGTCATCTACTTACCATAAGCTACCTCAGCCACAATTTCAGCCACTCCAGCAATTTCAGCAGCCAAATCAAGATTTCCAGCAGCCCTATCCTAATTTTCAGCAACCAAACTTTCAATTTCAGCCACAAGATCAACCATCATTTCAAAATTTTCAACCAAATCAGAATTTTCAGAATGGGCAGCCCCAATTTTCAGTTTTTGAGCAACCAAATCAGTTTGTCAGCCTCAAATTCAGCAACTACAACAATTTCAGCCACCACAACCATTTCAACCGCAATTCCAACAATTTCAGCCGGATTTTCAGCCAATTCAACCAATTTTCCAGCAAAATCAGATTGGGCAGCCACTGTTGCAAAGTTTTCAGCCCCAAATTCAGCAATTTCAGCCAAATTTCAGCCACCTTATCAACAAGATCCATCATTTTTTCAAGGAATTCAGCAAGGGTTTTCAGATAATTCGAATTTCCAGCAACCATGTCCATTACCGCAGCAATTTCACCCTTGCAACCAGAATTTTCAGCCCAACCAATTTGAGTTTTCCCCACCACAATCTCAACCTCAGATCCAAGAATTTCAGGGCTACAATTTTCAGCAATCTCCACCAACTTGTGAACCAAATTTTCAGCATGTTCAACCATTTGATCAGCCCCCACAGTCTCCATTTCAGAATTCACAGCCTCCTCTTGATTTTCAGCAGCCTTATATTACTTTTCAAGACCAACAAGAGCATGAGGCTCTACACCAAAGGATTATGGAGATGTGTCAACAAATCCAACAACAACAGCAAAGTTTTCAAGAAAATTTTCAACAACAACAAGAACAACAACAACAATGGTTTCAAAACGTGCAAGATCGATTGAATCAGATAAAAGCCCAAAGATCAGGACAATTAGCTTCTCAAGCTGCTTTTAATTCTGAGAGCCCCGGAGTTGGTTTTATATCAGTTCAAGGTGACCCTAGTGCATGGCCAAATCCTTCTTCAAGTAATCTTGCACATTTGATAGAAGAAGAAGAAGATGAAGTAATCATCAAATATTGGGCACCTACAGCATGCATCCCTCCGGAAATTCCTATTCAAAATTCATTTTCAAATTTTTTAGCTCCAGAAGAAGAAACTGAAACTCCCCAGGACCATTCTAGACTTTTATTTTCTGATGATAGCATTATTGATGGTCCTAATTTTTCTGACACTGTTGTTGCAGATATTACAGGAGAAGCATTCAGAGGAGATGATTCCATAGGTGTAGGGGATTGCACTAAGCCCCAGGGACCACCACAAGATTTAGAGAATGAACCAGAAAGTGTAGGGACTTGCATGGTGGAAGCAAGCACCCAAGGATCACCAGTTGATTGTCCACTAGAGTCTGAGGCTGAAGAGGAGCATGTACTTGACCAGGAGGAAGCCATGGACACATCTACCCTTGTAGAACCTCCAGGTATTCTCCAGCACGCTCAGGTAAGTATTTCTCCCCTTTCTTCAGAAAACTGCAGTGAGGTACCTAGTGCTGATGTTATTGATTCTGATGAATTTATTGATATACCTTGTGTAGAAATTATTTGTGAAAATCCAATAGAGGTACCAAATATTGATTTCATTGATCATACTGCATTACCTGATACATCTCTTGTAGATATAGATGGTGAAATAATTTTAGAGGCACCCATAATTGATGTTGTTTTTTATGATGAATCACTTAATACATCTTTTGTGGATATGGATAGTGAAAATTTTTTAGAAGTTCCTGAAATGGATGTTATTTATTTTGATGAATCTCTTACTATATCTTATGCTGAGGTTGAATGTGAGAAACTTATGGAAATATCTGAGATTGATTTGATTGGCTCTGATACATTGCTTGATATACCCTTGATTGAAAATAATTGTGAAATTTTTATTGATGAGCCAGAAATTGATTTCTTTATTTGTGATGAGTATCTGGATGCAAATGTTTTAGGAAATAATTTTGAAAATTTCATTGAGGAACCAGAATTTGATTTAATTGAATATGATGCAGTTTTGGATTCATTTGATGCAGAGACTGAACTTATATCATTTCTTTCTGACCCTGAACGCTTGAGAGAGGTATTACATTGTTTTGCAGGGTCCAGAAGACTTCATGAGTGGGTGCTCCAACTGAACAGACTCCAGCCTCCTGGAAGGACTTCTGAAGGGCATCAAGAAGGAGGAGATGATCTTACTTTAATTAAAAGCACTCCACCCCTTGAATGGCTCTTGAACTTGAATCGCCTTAGGCCACCAGAGAAATTTTTTGTAAAGTTCAAGTGTGGGGGAGTCCAAAGTCTCCCAGCCACCCAGACTCCTCCACTACCAAGATGGAGGCTTCTTTTGGATCGACTCCGTCCACCAGAAATAAAGGGGAGATTTTTCTTTCTTGCATTTTCTTTTATCGCATTTTTCACTTTTATGTTTTCTAGAGTAAATTGAATAAATAGACATTGTAAATACCATATCTTTTCTTTTAGCACTTTATCTTTCATGACTAGGAATAAATGTATCCCTTTAGGTAATCTTATTGTCATTTTAGAGTCTTTTGAAAATAAATTAAATTTGGTTGTTAAAACTTAGGACTTGAGATCATGGATGAAATCTTGGATGCTTGAGTACTACTTTGCTTTAGATGCTTGATTGAGGAGTTGAGATGAATCATTTGCACCTAGTGAGAATTAGCCTTATATTTGTGACACACATGTTATTAAACTCTAGAACTTGCTTAGGTTCTTTCAAAACCATATTTCAATGATTGGATCACATCTATAGAGGCTAATCCATTTGTTTCCCTTTCCACATCAATTTTTAGCAATAATCATGTTTATTCCATTTTTCTCTACTTATTTCTTACTCTTACCCTCACTTTTCTTTGGACTTGTTGTTTGATTTGTTTCTAATGTTATTTTGCCCGAGACGGACAGAGATTTAAGTGTGGGGGAGTGATTGGTGATTTGGAATCAATTTTTATCAAGGATGAAATTCATGTCGAAAAAAAAAAATTTTTTTGTGCCAAAATGAAGTTATCTTGGGTCGGAATTGGCTTGGATGAAGAATTGAGAAGATGGAATTATGGAAGTCTAGATCAGCAACACCTTGTTAGGATTTGAATTGAAGCCGAACCAAGCTGGAAAAATCTGAAATAAAGTGCAGAAAAGTTGAAGCAAATGCAGAAATCTGTAAAAATCAGAGGAAGGCTGAAAAGAAGTTAATGGAGGCTGAATTGAAGCTTTTTGAAGCAAGGAAATTCAGGAAAATCTGCAGCCGAAAATCTGAGCTTGCAATGCTAAATTGAAGCTGAATTTCAGAGCTGATGAATGAAGAACAGCAGCTGGAAAAATCTGATGATCATTGCAGAAAATGGTGCCAAAAATCAAAGAAGGAAAGAAATCTTTGCATGGTTGAGGCTGGAATCCAATTTACTGATCTGGAATGGAATGGAAATGAATTGCAGCAGAAATGATCCGGATTTACAGCAGAAAAGAAACAAAACAGAATTAAATTCAGTGAAGCTGGAATCAGAAAACAGCTTGAGATCAAAACAGAAAAAAATGCAGTCAAGTTGATGCTAATTGCTGCAAAACATCAATGAATTGCAAGCCATCTGGAATGTAGCTGTGTAGATTTGAATTAGTGCAAAGTTTGATAGCAATTGAAGAAAACAACTTTGGTACAAAGTTCCTGATATGATTGAAGTTGAGTCCAACTTGATGCTGAAAATTCTGGGCAAATTAAATGGCTGTGGAGAAATGTTCTGATCGGAATTGCCTTGGACTGCAACCTTGCTAAATCTGTAAAATCTGAATATCAGCAGGAACATCCGAAATGCAACAGAGAAGAGTGAGCTGGAATCCGTTGATGCTAATTGCTCTGAGTAATCAAGGAAGCTACAAGATTCTGAAAGGTTTGTGAAGAGCTGTTCAGAATTCGAAAGGGGCTGAACAAAATGCTGAACAAAAAGAAAAAAAAATCATTTCAGCAGTTTTTGAGCAAGCAGTGGAAGAAGTGGCTGAGATTCAATATGCTGATCAGAATTTTCAAGTGGACAATTAAAATTCTCCACCACACTATGGTTGAATGTTAATTGTTTGAGAAACCAGATTATTGATTTTGCAATGAAGAGGCCGTGGATCTGAAATATGAGCAGAAAAAGAAAAAAAGAAAGTGAATGAGTGTGCCAACTAGAAAAGTGGAGTGTATCAAAAAGGAAATTGTAAGAGATGTTTAGTGAAGGTTAATTTTGGAGCATCTAACTTCTTAATTGTCATATAATGTTTCAAGTTCCTAGGATGTGAATTCAAAACCGAAAAGCTCCAATTGTCCATTTGAAGACTTCAGAAAAAAAAAAGAAACAGTTTGAAAAGGGAGAAGAGAGAACCAAGATGGCACAAAAATTGGAAGTTTGGCACCATGAAGCAAGTGAACCAACTGATTGGTTTTTCTCTGATCCGAATTAAAAGCTTTGCTCCACTACAAATCTGACCTTGCTAGAGGATAAAAGAAGAGGAAAAAAATCATAAAAGAAAACAAAGAGCAAAGTTGGCACATTAGACCAAGGAAGGGTTTTTCATTCAATTCAAAGGAAATTATTCAAGATTAACTCCACCACATTGGTGATATCACTAGAGGACTGTTAAGATTGGGCAAAGTTCATTGGAAACATTTTTGAGCAACCAAGTCTCCCACTTTAGCAATATTTCCATTTTCTTAATTTTTACTCCATTTCTTACCATTTTCCATGCTTTCCTTTGTTTTTATAGTTGTTGATCCTAATCATGAATAATGGTGGAGATTAGATAATAAGCAAGCCTATGGTAGTGCAAGAAGCATGTGTGTATGAGTGAGCTCCACTTCCATCATCAACTTAGAATTTAAGGAGAGAGCCACCAAAACTTCCCTTGAAAGGCTAGTGATTGAAATTCATCTCAATGACTCATGATAGATGAAAAGGCTAAGTTGTTGATTTAAGGACAAGATACTAATCCATAGAGCTTAGATTTATGAGAATTGACAACCCTAGGTAATTTCTTTTCATTTGTTTCTAATTATGCTTAAGAAAATCTAGGGGATACTTATTTACTGTTTTCGCGAGACGCTCAAGGTTAAGTGTGGGGGAGTTGATAAGCACCATTTTATTGATTATTTTAATTGCTAAAATCCATGTTTGACCCATGTTTTTATTGCTTAATTATGATTTTACCCTAGGTTTTGGAACTTTATCTTATTTTGGACTTAATTGCAAAATTACATAATTTTTGGATTATTTGGCCACTAATTTTCTGATATATTTTTGTAGGCACCAAAGGTTCAAGGACTTAGTGCATACTGGGTCAAACCTGAGTCGGATGTGAACCGGGTCGAATTATCAAGCCTACGATTAATCCGGGCCGTCCGATTCAAGAGCGACTAGATCTGAGCCATCCGGGACGATCTGAAGCAATCCGAGCTAGGGTTAGGGTTGATCAAGCTCTATGATCATGATCTAAAGGTTTCATCCCAATCCGAGCTAAATCAACCATTGGATCAAGCAAGGAGGGCTCTAGAGCGTCCATTCACAGATAGAGTTGATCTGGACCATCCGTTGCATATCTGGAGGATCCGAGCTACCACAAGGCAGATCCTGACCCCAGATCATCATCATAAAAGTTTGGCTCAAATCAGATCAAGATCTACCGTTGGATTTCATCAAAGCAATCTGAGCCGTCCATTTGTTTCTATTTAATCAGAAATGCGCAGCTCCTTTCTCCTCGTCGAGTCTTCGCCGCAATTCTTCACTGTTCTTCGTGTTCTTCGCATTTCTTCAATTTTTCTTCAATCCGAGGCGCGACCACCTCGATTCCAACCGAAATTCATCGTCTGAATCCTTGGGAGGCAATCTCGATCCGAAATTCAACTCAACTTCATCCGGACAGAGCTTGTTGAGGGTTTCGCATTCTCTGTGGTCCGGGAGCTTGAATCTCAGCTACACGCAAATTCAGATCACCTGAGCCACTTGTAGGGGTTCTCAAGTGAGCTCAGGTCGTCTCCAAATCTTCATCGCAGCTCGGCAAGTTGAGATTAAAGGGCTCGGATTGAAATTTTCCCATTTGGAGCAGTTTGAGCAAAATTGATGGATTGGAGTTGTTTTCCACCGATTTGCTGAGCCTAGGGGTTTGAAGCCAGCTCTTGACTGACAACCAAGAAGACTTTGAGCTAGGAAAGGATTGGGGTTTAGATTTCATAGTTTAATTTCGTTTGTTTAGCTGTAATTTCTTACTCTGCCGAATTCTATTTTGTTTCCTGCAAATTTCAGTTTTCAGTTGCTTAGATTTAGTTTTCTGAATAGTTGAGCTTAATTAGGTTGTTAATCTTTAAGTTTAGTAGTTTATGAGCTTGTGTAGGTGACAATTAGATCAAATTTCAGTCAGTTTGCAATTTATTTCCTGCGTGCCATTTTGAAACCGTGCGTATCAGTTCATTTCTGAATTTGCAATTCAGTTTCAGAGATTTTCAATTCGTTTCACTTTCAGTGAGTTAATTCAGTTAGTTTAAGTTTGCTTAGATCTTAGCTTCATTTCTGAATCTTGTCTAGCTTGGTAAGGCCAAAATTCAGTTTGTTTCCCAGCTAATTCCTGCGTATCAACTTATTCTGCACAAGCTGTTTTCAGATTTTGCTTGCACCTCAACTCTATTCAACCATGTTTCAGTTTGTCTTTACATTCTGCATTGAAGTCAAATAATATCAATTGAATTCAACTTGTTTTTCTTAGCTTAGGTTAATGCATTCGAACTCAGCTTGTTCCATTTAATTTTGCATTCCATTTCTGAATTCCTGAACAGAAGTATTCGGATTCTGTTTTCTGAAATTCATCTCTGCAGTTGGTTGGATTCAATTGACCATATTTTGATCCGAATTTCTTCCTTCATTCCAGCATTTTTCTTCTCTGCTAGTTAGCTTTCCAAACCGCATCAATTAGTTGCATCTCTGAACTGTTAACATTAGGCTTGGCACAAAAGTATCAGCTGTTCCACAAGGGTTTGTTTCTTCATATTAGGCTGTTTGGCACTGCTTTATATCAGAATTAAACTTATTCCTTGGTGTATGTTTGAGCTTGAGATCAGTTTCATTCGCACTCGACTTGTCTTTGCATTGGAGTCTCATGTAGGCACCTAAGTGGTATTTAGTGTGTATCAAGTTTTGGTGGTGTGAATTTTGTATCAAGTAAGAGTTGGTGTTGACTTTGTATCAATTTGTCTATAGATTGCTTGGCATTTTGTTATTTTGAATGGCAAACCTTGAAGCAAAAATTCGAATTAGTATCAATCATGATTAGGATCGATTTGATTTCAGATTTGATTTCTTGAATTTGGCAAATTGCATTAATTGATGAAGTGGTCAATTGCTTGAATCATTAAGTGCTATCACTTAGTTTAGTTTATGAGTTAAATCTCCTTGAGTTTCCTTGTGATTTCATTCATAATTGAACCCAAATTCTAGATTTTATTTGAAACCCGAAAACACAAACGACACCTAAATACGAGCTCGAATCAAACAACGTCAACTAGTCCCCGAGAAAAATACGACTTGTGGCCCCTATATTACATTTTCGTACTTTTGATTGTAAAAGGGTTTCCAGCAATTCATTGATATTTAAATTTGATAGACCCAATTTCGTGACACAATTTAACATAGTAATTCGGGACTGTCAAATTTTTGGCGCCGTTGCCGGGGAAGCAACTTGTTGATTTGTTTGATTTTTTGCTTGTGTACTTTTTGACATATCATTGGGTTCTATTTTCTGTTGCTTTATCATTTGTATACGGTTGCTGCTATTTTCTTGTTTGTTTTGTGACAGGTCTGCAAATTCAAAATGGGGTCAAAAGAGATAGAAAAGACATTGGAGGAGTTAAGAAATGTGTTAAAGGAGTTGGACTACCAACAAAAATGGAAAGCTCAGTCATCTACTTACCATAAGCTACCTCAAGAGACAATTGCAAGGCCATACCGGTGTTCCTCCGGTGCTTCTTGACCTTCAACTATGACTCTTTTGACTCTATACACTTTTTGCTTGATCAAATCCTTCTTTTTCTTTTGAGATGGCTTTTTCATTCCATTCTTAACCTTTTCTTTATCATAAGCATAAGGCATCCTTGAATATGATATTTTACTAACATTTGACTTCCTAGGGCGGTATCCTAGTTCCGGCCTACCACTTCTAAGGTGTTGATCATTTGGCCTCATGCTTACTCCCTTGGACCACCTAATGAGTTTATCTAGGTTCTTTTCTAATTTATCAAGTTTTGCCCTTAAAACTTGATTTTCCTTCTCTAAATTCCTAATCTTAGTATCACTATGTCCATTTTGATCCTTCCTAGATCTATCCATCTTTCTAGGCATGTATCTCCCTTTCTTAGGGTTAATGCCTTGATCCTTATGTCTAGTAGTCCTAGGATTATCATGAAACATGGAACTTTTTACTTTTTGGCATGCAATAGTATTTCTAGTTTTATCATGATACTTGAAACCAAAGTTATGCCAAGGCAAGCAATCATTAACATTTCTAGCATTTATAAAATCATTTGGAGCATAAGTAAAGTTAGGGATTACCTCCCTTACCCTTGTAGTTCCCCCTTGATATGAGCTCCTTTTCTTCTCTTGTTTTTCCCATCTTCTTATGTGTTCCATCTTCTTGAGCTCTCCTTTCCTTGGGCATTGAGTGTGGTAATGTCCTAGCTCCCCACAAGTGTAGCACCTAATGTACTTTTTTTCTTGCTTTTCCCTACAACCCACATTAGATTTTAAATTAATGGACTTGGGTTTATGTTGGGACCGGGTGCATGTTGACATGGATATGAGTTCGTAATTTTAAAATTTAATTACGTGCAGCGGAAGGTTTAGCATAAATAATTTCTCAAATTATTTTAACCACGTATCTAGCATGCAACCTTATGTTGTGGAGACATGATCATACATTTAAAATTTTGCAGAAGGTAAACTAATTTACTTAATACCTCGCGTAACTCGTAGAAAGGGATGAGATCCAACCGTAGCGTCCCTTGGAAGCTCCGCCTCTATTCGCGTCCACGCCGAGTTCTCTTCGGGATGACTTCGCAAAGCCACGAGTTTTGTGCTGACAAGAACTACTAGATTCTCCAAAGGCACGACTAGAATATCAAGAGAGAGAGATGGAAACTAACCCTAGGGGAGCCCTCTAGGGCCAATCAAAAAACGGAATCAAGATTCCGGGAGGAAGGAAGGAGTTGTGACCCGCTTCTTCTTCTTCTTCAGCACCATCTTGGTGGAGGTGGCTCACGGCAACCCTAGGGGAGCCCTCTAGGGACGGCGCCTACTAGAGGAGGGAGAGGGAGAGAAGGAGAGGAAGAGAGGCTAGGCAAGAATCCTTGATCTCTTGAATTGATTTCCAAGCCTTGCCTTTGCACCTTTATATAGTAGCCTCTTTATCGCCAAGTCTCCTTTTAACGGAATAAATTTTTCATAAGAAATTTATCTTATAAATTTTTCTATGAATTATTCCGTTATGCCAAGTTTTTATTATAACTTAATTTATAATAAAAACAACCATGTCTCCCCTTTTATTATGGAATAAAATTTTACAAGAAATTTATTATATAAATTTTTCTTATCATGGAAAAATCAATTCATAATTGATTTTATAAAATAAAATAAGTCAATCCATGGTTCATTTTAATTTCCATAAAAAGAATAAATTTCTATAATTTTCTTTATATAAATTTCTTTATATAAATTTCTTTATATAAATTTCTTTATATAAATTTCTTTATCCATAATTTTATAAAACAAATCACGCTCGATTTATTTTATAATTTAAACCAAACAATTTGGTTTCCCTTTTTTATTGTGGCCGGCCAAACCAAACAGGGTGGGGACCCTCTTTGGCCGGCCAAATCCAAGCCGTCACCTTACGAATTAAACTCATTTAATTCGTCCAATAAGCATTCAAAAGGCTTAGCCATTTTAAGTTTCCGATGCGTCTTTGATAAATTCAAATTCGACTTATCTCTCTTGATCGGAAAATCTAATTTTTAACTCATTTTAAATCCCTCGGATTACTCGTAGTGCGTGTGACTAAATAGGCTTTCGATTTATGTTGGCCGTCTATAATCAACCCATTATAGAATGATCATGAGTGGCACCTACTAGTACATCATGACCCCCAATTAATCAAAAGATCAACGGTTGACCTCAGAAATAATTCTGAATCCTTCAGCAGCTATAATGAGTCGTGCCTCATTCCCTTCACCATCTTATACCCACTTGGTTCAGGACACGGTCTATGTGTGTCAGTCCTCACTAGGCTGACTACGTCACACCTAGCCCAAGTAATGTCTTTCTCGTCCAATGGATTCTAATTACTCTCATGTATTTCAGAGATTCATACTCTGAACATGTCATGCTCTGGCCAGAGGCTTCGAGTAACAATCCGACGATAGGCCTTGGGTATACATCTCCTGGCAAGGAGTGGTGAATCCTTTGTAGGCTGTTCTTCGGGCACTTCGGCTTATACCTAATCATCCTGGATCCACACTTCCTTGGAGATGCTTGCTTAAGATGTCAAAGTATAAGTCTTCATGACCAAGATGACTTGAGCACCGCAAGTCAAAGGAACATCGCACTTAAGCTGCAGTAAGAACTTCATTGACATATCTATATGTAGATTACCATATGAAGTTTTACAGCTAGTCACTCCAATGAACTAGTTCCCTTAACTAGCATTCATGTTTATCTCCGGACATCACAATGTCACCAGCCAGTGAGAATCAGCTGATTAGAGAATAACCCATGCTAGTCTCAATAGAATTGATAGTGTCCGTATCTATCAATTCATCGACTAGGGACAATTTCAATACTTCACAATTGCACATGTAGAGATAATCACTAGTTGTGAATTCATCACAAATTCTCTCATGCTGTGAATTGTATTGCAGACATTCAGTAAATGAGTTTAAGATCTCAATCAAATACATGAACATGTATACTCAAATAGTGAATATTTATTTATTAAAGTAAATGATTACAATCATAAGGCGATTGCCTTAGGACACTTCTCTCATATTACTAACAAACTCCCACTTGGCCTAATGCCAATCGCTACGGTATCCAATACCACAGGCTCTAACATGACCCTCAAACATACTTTAAGGCAAGGCCTTAGTTAAAGGATCCGCTAAATTCCTTTCAGTGGGAATTTTCTCAATTTGTATATCATTCCTACTTATAATCTCTCTGATCAGATGATAGCGGCGAAGCACGTGTTTGGATAGCTAATGAGACCTTGGTTCCTTTGATTGTGCAATAGCTCCATTGTTGTCGCAATAAACCGGTATTGCTTCATCAATGGTTGGAACCTCACCAAGTTTTGAGACAAACTTCTTGATCCAGACTGCTTCCGTGGTAGAATCCGCTATGGTGTCTTGTTTGGAACTCTTCCAACTTATTGCGCCTCTGTTCAAGATAAATACGTATCCAGACTGAGATTTGGAGTCATCCTTATCTGTCTGGAAACTGGCATCTGTATACCCACATATCACCATATCATCTTCTCCATATATTAGGAACACACCCTTAGTTCTTCTTAAGTACTTAAGGATTGTCTTGACAACCGCTCAATGATCCATTCCTGGATCCGACTGGTATCTGCTCGTGATGCTCAGAGTATACGATACATCGGGCCTAGTACATAACATAGCATACATAATAGATCCTATCGCGGATGCATATGGAATCTTATTCATGCAAATCCTCTTGTCTTCTATGCGCGGACACATAGACTTTGAAAGGTTGATCCCATGCATGATGGGAAGGTAACCTTTCTTGGATTCCGACATGCTAAACCTTTTTAGCACTCGGTCTATATATGTAGACTGCGAAAGACCAAGCAACCGTTTTGATCTATCTCTATAGATTCTAATCCCAAGGATATAGGTTGCTTCTCCCAGGTCTTTCATGGAGAAAGATTTGGACAACCAAATTTTAACCGACTGTAAGACTGATATATCGTTTCCTATAAGTAATATGTCATCGACATATAACACTAGGAATACGACTGCACTCCCACTAACCTTCTTGTACACACAAGGTTCGTCATGATTTTGTAAGAAATCAAACTCTTTGATTGTCTCATCAAAACGGATGTTCCAGCTCCTGGATGCTTGCTTCAGTCCATATATGGATCGCCGAAGCTTGGATATTTTGGTTTTGTCAACCGATGTGAAACCTTCAGGTTGTATCATGTATACATCCTCAAGCAGGTTTCCATTAAGGAAAGCTGTTTTCACATCCATTTGCCATATCTCATAATCATAATGAGCTGCTATTGCCAGGAGCATCCGAATGGATTTAAGCATAGCTACTGGTGAATAGGTTTCGTCATAATCAATACCTTGTTTCTGACGATATCCTTTTGCCACTAATCTAGCCTTAAAGGTAACAACATTACCTTCCATGTCGGTTTTCTTCTTGAAAACCCACTTGCACCCTATAGGTTTAATCCCTTCAGGTGGGTTAACAAAGTCCCATACTTGATTTTCGTACATGGAATCCATTTCCGACTTCATGGCTTCAAGCCATTTGTCCCTTTCTGAACTTTTCAGAACATCTTCATAACTGAGAGGATCGTCATCGCTTATGAGTAATATGTCGTTCGATTCACTTATGAGAAATCCGTATCTCTCTGGAATATTGTGTGTCCTATCAGACCTACGAAGAGGTGGTGTTGTTTTAGGTTCAACTGATAGCTCATCATTATGAGTTATTGGTTGTGGGTCTAGACTAGGTGTCTCTGTAATGTCTATTGGAGTTTCTTGAACTTCATCAAGTTCAATGCCACTCCCACTGTTTTCTTGTAAAAGAAATTCTTTTTCCAGAAATACATCATGCCTTGAAACAAGCACCTTTTGTTCCAAGGGATGATAGAATTGGTAACCCTTTGTTTCCTTAGTGTATCCAATAAATAGACATTTATCAGACTTAGCATCCAATTTGTCTGATACGGTCTGCTTCACATAAGCAGGACAACCCCATATCTTAAGGTGAGTTAAGTGAGGTTTCTTACTATTCCACGTCTCGTATGGAGTAGTAGAGACTACCTTGGTCGGGACTCTGTTTAGCAAGTAAACAGATGTCTTAAGTGCATAGCCCCAAAAGGATTTTGGAAGAGTTGCATGATTCATCATGGATCTAACCATGTCCATCAAGGTTCGGTTACACCTCTCAGATACACCATTATGCTGTGGTGTATACGGCGGAGTCCATTGAGACAATATCCCATTGTCCCTAAGATAATCTTGAAACTCTTGACTCAAGTATTCACCACCCCAATCGGATCGAAGTATCTTAATACTTTTGCCAAGCTGTTTCTCTACTTCATTTCTGAACTCTTTGAATTTCTCAAAAGCTTCAGATTTGTGTTTCATCAAGAACACATACCTGAATCGTGAGTAATCATCGATAAATGTAATGAAGTAGCTATAGCCTCCTTGTGCAAGTGTTGACATTGGTCCACATACAGCAGTATGTATTAGACCAAGCAATTCTCCCACTGGATTACCTTTTCCGAAAAAGGGTAATTTGTCCATCTTGCCTTTTAAGCATGATTCGCATGTATCAAATGAACCGGGTTCAAATGATTCCAGAATTTCACATCGGTGTAATTTGGTCATGCGTTTCTTACTTACATGGCCAAGACGACAATGCCACGTATAGGAGTCTATTCGATTATCTATTCGAGTACGTTTGTTGCTAACTTCGATATTGAAAACGTCACCGTATAAATCTAACGTGTAGATACCATTGCACAAAGTTCCGATCCCATAAAGAACACCATTTAAAGTTATGTAACAACAATTGTTACTAAAAGTTAAATGATAACCCTTTTCATTCAAACATGAAATAGATACAATGTTCTTTATTAACGAAAGAACAAAATAACAATTATCCAATTCTAAGATACGTCCAGTAGGGAGCTTTAGCAAATATGTTCCGATGGCAACAGCAGCAATCTTTGCTCCATTTCCAACTCGCAAATTCGCTTCTCCCTTGACGAGTCATCTATTCCTTAGCCCCTGTATGTCATTACATATATGTGAGCTACACCCAGTATCAAGTACCCAGGTGTTTGAGGAAATAGAGTGACATTCAATAACGAAGATACCTGAAGAGGATGGGGCATCGGATGCCTTCTTCTTCAAGGACTCAAGATAAACCTTACTGTTTTTTCGCCAGTGACCCACCTTGCCACAGTGATGGCAAGTGCCTTTTGGTGTCTTTTCAGTCTTTTTGGCCTTTTTCTTCTTTCCTTTATTCTATTCTTTGGCCTTCCTCTTAGAACCTTTCTTCGAGGAACCAACTAACAGTACCGTCTTCTGATCCTGCTTCACAGAAGGCTCTATAGTCTTTAGCAGGTTGAGCAACTCAGGAATGGTAGTCTCCATCTTGTTCATCCGATAGTTCATCACAAATTGTGAATAACTTTTGGGTAAACAATGCAGAATAAAGTCAATACTTAGTTCATGATCCATTACAAAACCGAGTGTGCCCAGTCACTCAATGTACCCCAACATCTTCAACACAAACTGTGAGACAGAAGTACCTTCCTGCATCTTAGAGGAGAAGAGGAGTCTGGAGACCTCGAACCTTTCGGATCTCGCCTGCTCGTCAAATAACTCATGAAGATGGAAGATGATGGTATAAGCATCCATAAGCTCATGCTGCTTTTGCAGCTCAGGTACCATAGCGGCTAGCATGATGCAACTCGCAAGTTCAGAATCAGTTACATGTTTCTGATAGGCCACTAACTGGTCTGGAGTTGCATTTTCTAGAGGACGGTTGGGAAGTTGATCTTCAAGGACATAAGCAAGCTTCTCTGCCTTGAGGACTATCCTCAGGTCTCGAAGCCAGTCCATGAAGTTTGGCCCAGTCAGTTTATTGGTGTCCAAAATGGAACGCAAATTCAGAGAAGACATGATCGAGTGATTATCCTAGAAATACAAATTGAGCTTATGTGAGAAGAATGATAAAGAATGCATCAACATACATTAATTAAATCCTATTTATTTTTCGAATTGAATAACCCTTTTTATCAATTCGGGAGATCGTAGGAACATCTCCAAATAGGTTGATATCCAACCATAGATAAGAACAACCATGGCTGTGGCCATCAAGTTATTCTT
>JAGFNQ010000155.1:210827-232284 GCA_024364735.1 Boesenbergia rotunda | reverse complement strand
CAAATACAAATTTGCCTCAACCCGAGGGATTCAAATATTACAACCATGCACAACAATCACATACACACATTATTTAAGCCATAATAGTTGGAATCTCGTGCCTGCAATCAAAGAGTTAGCCTACACACATCCTACTATTATCCAGCAAAAATAAAATACATGATGAAGTGCAAAATGTAATCGAATCCAAACACACAAAATCGGAAACCTTAGCTCTGATACTAGTTGATGGTTGCGGGTTTCCTATGCGAATACCGGGTCGCTCATAGGAAACCTCTCCATGTCCATGGATTAAAATGTTCAATCTGAATGGAGACCTATTGCCCAAATGACCGTCTCGTCGTCGTGCTAACCGATTCGAGTGATCGCTTGAACAACCAAGTTGTTCTTGCGAACAATCTCGTCCAACCGATTAGCCGCGGAATAGACGATGAGCGGATCGCCGGTTTTTGTGTTTATCATCGGGGTCCACAATAATTACTTGTTGGGACCTTTCCGTTTAGCTAGAGGGGGGGTGAATAGCTTTCTTTTTCATTTTTCTTCATACAATGGTTAGCCAGCGCAAGCGGAAATCTCAAATTTAAACTAAACAATGCTAACACATCACCTTTACGTGGTTCGGAGATGAAACTCCTACTCCACGGCTATCTGTAAGGTGGACGATCCCGATCCTTCGGTGGATGATTCCCTGGAACACCTTCGGCTAGCTCTTGTCGCTCCTTGTGGGTGGAGAAACCTCACCACAATCCTTTGACACGAACTGAGCACTTGTAGGCAACCAACAGGCTTTTACCAAGCTTGTTTCGCCAAGGAAGAACATCCAAAAACAAGCTCTCTTAAATAGAACTCGATACTATTTTGACCATTACCAGTTGACTGCCCCTGGGGCAGTCGACTGGTCCTTGCGAATTCAAATGTCACGGCCTAACGATTCGCATTCTGGTCCACACCAGTCGACTGCATCAGTCGACTGATCCAAACACCAATCGACTGATCTCTCTGTGCTCTACCTCAATCGACTGATCAAGCATCAGTCAACTACCACCTAAGGTTTCCCTTCCGAGTACAATTCTCTCAATACTCGAACCCTAGGATTTCCATTCTCGAGCATAGTTCCCTCAGCACTCGAATCTTCACGACTCAGTTTCTCCTCATTCAGCAGCCTCGACCTGTTGCCTTCAATCCCTCTTCGACTTTGGCTCTCATCCCTTGGATGCATGCAAGCCCGCGGCTTGTCTCCCATGCCATCCTTCACGTATGTCTCGAAGTCCGCTTCCCTCAGCTCATCGTCCCTGCTCCAGCAGCCTCGACCTGTTGCCTTCAAGCCCTCTTCGACTTTGGCTCTCATCCCTCGAATGCATGCAAGCCCACGACTTGTCTCCCATGCCATCCTTCGCGTATGCCTCAAATTCTGCTTCTCTCGGCTCATCGTCCCTGCTTTGTCCATGATCCCTCAGATGCATACAAGCCACGGCTTGTCTCCACACACCATCCTTCACCGGACCCGAAGTCCGTCAAACTAAGTTCATGTGTATCCTATAAACCTGCACACTCATATAACATAATTAAGATCAACATGAACCCTAACTTAATCATATTGACACACACATCAAACCCATTGATCTACCCAATCAAATTGGGGTCGATTGCACAACAATTATCATAATTAATTAACAAATAATTAATCAAACAAGATATTTAATTAAACCACATGAAATGATAGAAAAACAAGGAGGCAAAGAGAAGGTTATACCTTTCCTTTTACCTCGCGATCTTTCTATTGTATGACCCTCCCTCTTGGGACGTCGTGTGGGCAACGATCTACCAAGTATCGATGTCACCAAGGCCACCAACCAATCCCTTCTTCTTCATTCTTCCTTGTGCCAAACAAACCCTAGGCTCTAGGGTTTCCGCCTGCAACTACCACCACCTCCTTGTTCCCGTCGGCCCTTCTCCTTGCTCCAAAGGATCGTCGGCCACAAGAGGGTGAAAGGAAGATGAAGAAGATGAAGAAGAAGAAAAAGAACACTTCTCCTTCCTAGCAAAACCTAACCGTCGGTCTCCTCCACTTCTCTTCCTCACCGCCGGCCACTTCCAATGAATGCGGTGCCGCCTCCTCCCTGTTTCCAAGTGCTGTCGTGGCTGTTGAGGAAGAAGAGAGGAAAAGGGAGAGGAGAAGAAGAAGAAGTGATGAGTTTCTCCTTTTCCCAAGCCCTTGCGCCACCTCCTTCTTCCAGCTTTGCCGCCGGCCACTTGAAGCCCTAGGAGAGAGAACGGAGGAGAGGAGAGAATAGAGAGGCTTAGGTTTTCTCTTGGATGAATTGGATGCCTTGGGTTCATGACTCCATGGGGTATTTATAGGGCTACAATAGGGACCATGAGGAGGAGTTGGGTCTTGGCCACCTAAAGGATCAAGGCCCGATCCATTAATGAAGATTCATTCCACTAAAGGCTCTTCATTGAACTACCTCACTAACCCCATATTTACATATGGGTTCCACCTATTATGAGTACAAGTATCTCCCCGTGTTTTAAGATATCGAATTTCGTTGATTAATTTAAATTACTGACAATTTTAATTAATCAACATCTAACTCCTTGATTAGTATCACTCATCCTTATCATCATTCGGACAAGTCCACCTGCAGGATTTAACATGATGAACCTTATGAGCTCATCAAGGGGGCATCATCAACCCGACTCACTAGGACATGGTTTTCTTCTATAATCAACGACACACCATGTAAATAATATTATTTCCCAACTTACCGGGTCTATCGATTTAACAGAATAAATCTCGCCCATTAGTAAATCAAAGAATTAACTATTAAGTACATGTGCCCGTTATTATATCGGGATTCAGAGCATGTACTCTAAAATAAATTGAGTTTTGATTCAATTATCAAGTCAGTATAAATTGAATCACCTCTATGTCGGTCCTGCTCAATACATACAAAGTGTTCTAATGTAATTTTATGGTCAAGACAAACCAACACCAAATTACACTACAACCATCCCGATGGTTTGTCCAAATTCATCTCTGTTATGAGCCTCTACTTATACTCTACAAGGAGTTGATAACATGATCTTCTATGTGACATCACACATCATGTTGTCTACAATGCAAAGTATCAGACAAAATGCATATACTAATATAAACATGTAAACAGTGATCTTGTGATTCACTTTCAAAATGTAGATGTCCATACAGAAATCAAGGCATTTAGTATACACCATAACAGTGGGCCAACTCAATTTGCCACACTACTAGCTCCAAACCAAATAACAACTACATTCATGTGGGATAAGATCCATATTATACCTCATCTTGAGTTAACTTTGGCTAATCGCCCAAGACTTAGTATAATTAGGAGGGTAATATTTTACCAATTACATCTTGTGCAACTCTTGGAAACAAAGGGTCAAGATCCATATTACACATCATCTTGAGTTAGCTTTGGCTAATCGCCCAAGACTTTATATAATTGTTTTCTTACCTAATTTTCTCAACTTTTGTGATATGCCTCTAAGTTTCTCAATCCAATTGAGGTGACTTAATTAAGTCTCTCCCAAAGTTCGATAGCGGGACATCACAATTGTCCTCTCGCACTCTACCAAGATAAAATGTGTCGCTTTACTTTGGCAAACCCAACAACAAATGATTGAGGTAATTTATGAGTACCAAACTTTAGTAGGCATATCGAGTTGACTTAATTAAGACAAATATTTATCTAATCATGCATCACATACACACATTACATATATCAACATATAAGCGGTAAAATGTGATATGGTTATGACCTGTATACTACGATCTTCTCAAGAAAATGAGAAAATCAATGGTCAACCTAGGGATAACATTTTCTCTAAGTGCATCCTTCGGTCATCATGTGTTGTCGGCTTCCTTCTTGTAACTTCATTCTTCAATGGACATTCTACTCCTCATTTTGTACATTACAAATTAGGAAAACTCGAGTTACATTCGAGTCTAAATCTATTTTACAACTAGAAAAATAGAGATAAGGCACGACACGCAGGTCGTATTATGAATTACATTACAACATGTACACACACATATACATCCAATCATATTGGGGTTAAGGTCATAACCATGCAACATGTCATCAATCACACACAATAGATTTATGACATCAATTTTTATTATGATTGTAAAATGCTCATGAACCGAAACCATAGGTTATAAAATTTGTTGAGTACAATCGGATCATAGGACACTTTCATATTCATATGATAATGCTATCGACTTTAGTTTTGATCAACACAAACTTTTATATCTCTACAAATGCTTATACATTACACAATCCATAACAAAATTATGTCCTACTTCTATATTACATATAAAAGTTATTCTAAATATTGTATGATCTTTTGCAAGTGGATCTGATACCACTGTAGAGATTTATAGGCAAAAATATTCAAAAATCGTAGCGGAAATAATAGATCCCATGAGCAATCCATGCGAAAGAAAACTCATACAAAGTTAATTTACAAATTCCTATTGTATAGGTATACCTTTGGCGCATGTCCTTCGCTTATCCCGCTTGTCGAGGTATGTCGGATCTCTTGCATGTTCAAGTGTCTGTGCCTCTATGCGTATGCACACGAACACAATCTCTCAAGCTTTAAAGAAGAATCACCTTTGTGGTGCTAGCCACAAGAAGAGATTCACAAAGCAAGAAGGAGAGGAAGAAGAGGGATTTTGGCCAAGAGAAGGAAGGGAAGGAAGAATGACAATTTCTTCATCCAAATGACAAGAAAGACTCTTTTATACTCATCCCATGAATATGAAGAGTTTTTTATCCATTTTGCTTCCCTCCATTAAAGCTAATAAAAACCCACTTAGAACATAATTTCTCATGTGGCTATTCAACTTCTCTTCATCCAATGAAGAAAAACCTTTCATCTTTCTCTATTATTAATTTATCAAACATTTTAATGAATTAATATCTCATTCAAATATGGTTGAGTCTAATCTAAATTAGTCAAACTCAAATTAGATCTCAATCCCATAATCCAATTGGATTCACTTGAGTCTAACTCAATTAATCCAATTTGAATCAAATCTTAGTCAAACTAAGATCAATTAATCACTGAAGCATCGTGTCCTTAGTGTGTGACCCAATAGGTTCTCGTAACGCTGGTAATGTGTCTAAACCTTTTTAGACACATAAGCAATGAGTGACATCTAGCAATGCATCATTGCTACCCAAGTGACGAGAAAGTCGAGATCTGACTTAACCTTCGTGACTATAACAATGTATGACCTTGTCCTTCCATCCTCGATATCTACATTGACCAATGAGGCATAGACTGTGTCATCCTTAATTAATCTTTATGTTTCTTGATCCCCTAGTAGACTCACTCAAACAAATGAACTTAATATCTCATATTGACTCATTTGAGCATTATCATATGTTTTAGTAGTGCTACTCGATCAAGGGGCTCATAGATATCACTCCCATCATATGGAAGGGATAGATCCCATCTACATCACTTACATCCCTCCGCATAATTCATTACATACCCAGTGATAACCTTTATAGTCCACCCTATTACAGGTGATGTTTGACGATACCAAAGTACATTAACTTCTTATGTAGGGAACTGTAGTAACTCTAGGTCTAAGGACTATTCATACTAATAGTCACATAAGAATGTTTATGACACTCATATCACAATCTATGAAACTTTCTCATGGCGGGTCAATTCAGTACACATTCTCTAATGTATACCTATATGTCAACTTGATATCATATATCAATGACTTATGAGCTCAAGTCATCAATTGACCTATATGCTAGTCTTCATGCATTAATATTATCCTTAAATATTAATGCTTGACTAGGAATGGTTTAGTGTAGTGTTCTTTACATCATCTCACTATCGACTCAACCATCAATATGATGTAGATAAGAGCCTACTACCCAAGGACTTTATTATACTTAGTTATTTGGCACAATATAATGTATAATAACCAAACATGTCGTTATTAATGATAGAATATGATACAAAAGGTCCATAGTCAATCATTACATAATTGGCTCTAGGGCTCCTACTAACAGCTAGCACAACTAAGGTGGTTCTTCTCCGAGGCGTAGATCGTGTTCGTGTGAATACTACTTGAGGTATGGACACTTGAACGCGCAAGAGATCCGACAAACCAAGGACTAGCGGGATAAGCGAAGGGCATGCTCCAATGATATATCTATTAGATAGATCAAATTTCGTACGTATATTTTGAATGGATTGCTTAAGGGATCTTGTTTTCCTCTGCGTTTTTATGTTGTCACATAAAGATCCTACAGTGGTATTAGAGGCACTTGCGAAAGATCATATAAAGTTTAGAAATACTTTTATATGTGATATAAAAGTAGGACATAATTTTGTTATGAATTGTATAATGTATGAGCATTTGTCGGAATATAAAAGTTTGTGTTGATCAATCTAAAAGTCCATAGGATCATCATTGAAATATGAAAGCGTGTGATGGTCTGATTGTACTCAATAAATTTTATAACCTTTGATTTCAGCTCATGAGCATTTTTTTTACAATCATAATAAAAATTGATGTCCAAAATCTATTATGTGTGTTTGTTGCCATGGTGCATGGTTATGACCTTTAGCCCCAATATGATTATAGTTGTGTGTGTGTGTGTGTGCATGTTATAATTCATAACATGTCCTGCGTATCGTGCCTTCATCTCTATTTTTCTAATTACAAAATAGATTTAGACTCGAATGTTCTCGAGTTTTCTTTATTTTGTAATGTACAAAATGAGCAGTGGAAAGTCCATTGGATGATCAAGTTATAAGAAGGATGCTGACAACACATGACGACCTAAGGAAGCACTTGGAGAAGATGTTATCCCTAGGTTGACCATTCGATTTTCTCATTGGCTTGAAAGGATCGTAGTATACTGGCCATAACTGTTGGGGCAATCTATGGTCTGGAGTGACCATGTATTTTGATGTTTGAGCAAAGGGTTTAAGTTAGGTTTACCCTTGTGTTTTGATATGTGTATTGGAGTGTGCAGGTCTTGTAGGATACATATGGACTTAGCTGGACGACTTCGGGTATGGTGAAGGGTGGCATGGAGGCAAGTTGTGGGCTTGTGTGCACCCGAGGAACCATGAGTATAGCAGGGACGATGAGCCGAGGGATGCGGACTTTGAGGCATGTGTGAAGGGTGGCATGGAGGTCAGCCGAGGGCTTGTGTGCGCATCCTAGGGATGGGAGCCAAAGACGAAGAGGGCGCGAAGGCAACAAATCGAGGCCGCTGTTGAAGAGTCAGTTGAGTTGTGAGGGGTCAAGTGCTGAGGGAATGTACTCGGGAAATCCTAGGGGTCGAGTGCTAATAGAATTGTACTCGGGAAGGAAACCTAGGTAGGGCAGTCGACTGATGATTGGGCAGTCGACTAGTAAACCCCATAGAAACATCAGTCGACTGCTATGGGGGCAGTCAACTAGTAGTGGTTGAGAATTCGAACGTTGGGCTAGCAACGGTCGAATTTAAGTGGGGGCAGTCGACTGGACTTGGGGCAGTCGACTGGTAGCAAGTTTTTCAGCCAAGAGACCTATTTAAAGGGGCTCAAATTTGGCTGAGAGCTTTGACGAATTTGACTTTGGATAAAGGCCAAATAGTAGTCTAAGAGCTCAGAAGTGTGTCCGGGATTGTGGCGAGGTTTCTCCACCCACAAGGAGCTACATGAGCTAGCCGGAGGGCATTCGGGGAGTGATCCACCGAAGGATCAAGGATTGTCCACCTTACGGATGCCGTGGAGTAGGAGCGTCATCTCCGAACCACGTAAATGCTAAGGTGTTATCGATTGTTTGTTCTTGTTATTATTGTTTACGCTTGCACACGCTAACATCATAGGAAGAACAATCAAAAATTGCTATTCACCCCCCTCTAGCAAATAGTCACGGATTCTAACAAGTGTTATCTGAACGAAGGTCCGTTCTTGTTGGAATAACCGCCAAAAGAGCACAAGCTAGAGGAAATTATAGATGCAATCATGCCCTAAATAAGAAGTTTCGATGATTACAGTTGTTTAAGTTTAAGCTAATACATTGGATCTAACATTGAGGTTTAGTGTGCAGTAATGCAAGAAGTCCAAGGAATGGTCGGAGACTGGATTCTTGGCATGATGACCCAAAGGTGAGGAAACACGAGGCAAGAAGTCCAAGGGATGGTCGGGGACGAAACTCTTGGCATGAAGACCCGGAGTTGAGGAGGCTCCAAGCATAAAGTCCAGGAAACGAGAGGTTTCGCTAGCACAACGGAATTGAATTGATTGAGAATAACGCAAAATATTTAGGATTGAGAATCCTAAATTTGAGTGAATCAATCAATCAGGCAATCGATTAGAAGGAGATTAATCGATTAGTGAATCGATTTAGGGCGATTCTGTCACGCCCCGAGACCCAGGAGTCGTCGTTCCAATATAAAATCGGACAGCATTTCCCCTGTCCAGCGGACAATTTACACATACAAACAACACACGCAATAATAATTTGGCCTCAGACCTCAAAATCAAGACATAACATAATCATAACACAATGTAAATCATACCTGACTGTGGAGCGGTCCGACTTACAACAAAACAACAAACACATAGTCCATTAGAGGACTCAAGCACAGCAAGCTATAAATAACAATAGGAATCATCCTGATACAGTCTCGAGTATAGAGGATACAACATAACTGAAGACTAAGGGTGAATACATACCAGAGTCTGTCTATCCTGCGGGTAGATGTAATCAATCCCCTATATAATCTCAAGAACGATACACAATCCAAATGTGTATGTCACCTGTAAGGGTATGTCAAACATATAAAGCACTCAAACATAACAAGCACCAAACAAGGTGCAATACATCCCGTACACATAGTACAACGATCTGTTCTGTACGCACCTCCGCCGCCACCAGACCGGCGGTCGGGTGAACAGGAAACAGATAAGCCAACCACTCATGGTTGCATAAAGAAGCCAACCACTTGTGGCGTACAACATATGAAGCCCAACACTCGTGACTATGCAAATATGATGCCCAGCACCAGTGGCAAAGCAAGTATGTAACCCAGCACCTGTGGCTATACAAATATGACGCCTAGCACCTATGGCGGATGCAATATGTAGCCCAGCACCTGTGGCTATGCAAATATGATGCCCAGCACTTGTGGCAATGCAATATGTAGCCCAGCACCTGTGGCTATGCAAATATGACGCCTAGCACCTATGGCGGATGCAATATGTAGCCCAGCACCTGTGGCTATCCAAATATGATGCCCAGCACCTGTGGCAATGCAATATGTAGCCCAGCACCAGTGGCTATGCAAATATGACGCCTAGCACCTATGGCGGATGCAATATGTAGCCCAACACCTGTGGCTATGCAAATATGATGCCCAACACTCATGGCAATGCAAGTATGACACCCAGCACACGTGGCGATGCAAGTATGTAGCCCAGCACTCGTGGCTATGTAAGTATGATGCCCAGCACTCGTGGCAATACAAATATGACGCCCAGCTCTCGTGGAGATGCAAGTATGTAGCCCAGCACTCGTGGCTATGCAAATATGATGCCCAGCACTCGTGGCAATGGAAGTATGACGCCCAGCACTCATGGCGATGCAAGTATGTAGCCTAGCACTCGTGGCAATGCAAGTATGACGCAGGCATGACTGGTGACAGGCTTGAACTCAGGGGAGCCGATGGTCTCCATCATGATAATAACATCGTGCTAATAGCTCAATCAATAGAGGAAACCTGACTGCACAATGGGCTCAGACCCTAGGGGAGTCAATGATCGCCAGTATGCAATCATACAGAGCCTACAGCTTAGTATACAACCTAGAGGGTAAAGTATGCTAACGACTCCCTCCTCACTAACCAGATCCTCAACCATAGGCCGGTAGGAAAGGTATAGGTCTAACACATGCATCCAAATCTAACCATTCTACCCTAGGTATCCATGCAAGGTATATCTAGGAATCAATCCAACTACAGATACAAAGTAACCCATTGCTGTATTTGTGCACATTTGCACGCAAGACAGATAACGAGACTGTATGGAACTAAATAGGAATCATCTAGGAAGAGTAAGTAACAGATATCGGATCATGATATACAAAGGTAGGTATAGCGTAGTAACCTACTGCTATCTATAACAAACTATGCATAATAGTAAGATAGTATCTAAAAAGATAGGTCAAGGGTACCCACCTCCAATAAAGGAACTCGTATCCAATAAGAACCTCCCGTCCAGAAGTCCAAAAGCAACTCAGTGCCCTGTATCAATACATGTTATTTAGCTAGTTCCTTATAAAATAAATAGCTAAATTTAATCCTAGCTCTACTGCAGGTCGGATAATGAATCAATCCCTAATTGATTGTTAACCTCTCCATAAGACATCCATCTCATAGCTCCAAGCACTGAACAGAATCGAAGTCAACTTACCTTTACATGCCATCAAATCCATGGGAACAATCAAACAAACCCAGATCAACAACCCACAAGCTGGAAACAACTTAATCCAACAGCTCCAAGACAGGGAAGGCTAGCTCCAACTCATGTACCAAAACATGTTCTAATCTTAAAACTACTAAAATAACCAGATCTCATTCCAGATGGGCACTATCCAAACAAAACAAAATATCTAATTCAAGATCAGATGACCAACTAGAGCATAAATCTCAATTCCTGAACAAAACACTCCAATTCAAAAACAATACTGTGATCAGGAAGAAATCCCAGAGAACAACCTTGCTCCAAAAGTCAAAAAATAAAACTCACCCCAACCAATCTGCCAACACTAACCCAACCAATACAAAGTTCAATAGCTAAACAACCAACTCCATTACCATAACAAGTTCCACAATGCAAGGGAAGATTGGACCCTTACTGTGCACGCGAGGAAAGACGCCCAAATCCCAGCTTGAGCTCTGTCTTCCTTAGAGTTCAGCCACCACTCCACTCGTTGAAGATCCAGGTATGCATGCACTCTCCTAGCTCAGCCCGAGAAGAAGATCACCTTAGATTAGAGGCCAAACCAAAGAATCGGTCACCGATTATACGGGAAAAGCAGCTTATCCGAGAACTAGGTCTCGACTCTTACCTATCCAAGCCTCGATGTATTGAGCTCCGTCGACACCTCTGTTGCTAACGCCGCCGCCTCTGCCCTCAGGTGAGACAACTCCGCGTAGTCTCCAAGAAGGGGATCAGCTCTGGCCGGCCAACGGAGAGGGAAGATCGGGTGGCCGATTTCGTGAGGAGGGGGAGAGATCGAGGGAGAGGGATGTAGATGGCGGAGGCGTCGCGAGAAGGGGTGGATCAGGATTCCTTGGCTAGGGCAAAAAATAGACGAGAGGAGGGATTTATGGCTCAGCACTCTTGCAGTTTAGTCCCTAAACTTCAAAGTATTCTGATCAGACCCCTTTTTTTTATATTTATGCATTTAAGCCATCAAAACTGAAGTTTCAAAACAGTTTACCATTTAACTTCAGTTTAGGTCTCGTAAACCCTAAATCTTTCTCGCAAAAATTTTTGAAAAATTTTCTAAATCGCGTCAACAGTGTCGGATTTAACATCCTCCCCCACTTACAAAAATTTGGTCCCCAAATTTCGCAATCACGTATAGTATATACCCACCACACCTATACCGTGTAAATGCTGGACGGAAACTAATCATATGTTTCCTGAGTAAGGTAGCAACCCATAGAATCCAGTAGACTCCATTATCTATGTTTGACAACCGGTATCTCACCAGCCGAGTGGTACACTCCTAGATCCCATGATCTAAATGTAGACACTCTTTAGATCTCATCCAGGTATATTGGTGCCAAGCACTAAGGAGGACTATCAATATTTATCTCTACTTAAGTGGAAAAATGCATGAACGAACATCATACCGTGAAAGGTTGATCCACCGGTCTGTGGTGCCTCCTCTCGCGTAGCTGCATATACTCGTCCCGTCTCAGTACCCGAGGGTGGCATCCTCGGAACTGGCTGGGATGGAAACACAAGGGCTGCAATAAACTGCTGCGGCTGGTGTACCGAATAGGTCGCGGCTGACTGCAGAGGCTGATGTGTCACATGCGTCTGACAATAACCACTGGTCGCAGAAGCCTGGGGTGCTACCAAAGTAGGGGCATGCTGAAAACCATGCATGCAATAGATGTGAACCGGTGGGGGAGCTATCTGCTTCTGTCGTGAACTAGTCTGAGTTTGCTGACGTCCTCTCCGTGACCTCGATGGTCTAGGGTGACACCTCTGAGTGCTGGCCTCTACAGATGGATGTGTCGCCCTCTGATCACACTCCCCGCTCTGATGCCCCGGGAGTTTACAGGAGTAGCATACGTTCTGACCAATGGGACTGTAACGCCCGCTTTTTTTTCCCTAAAGCGGCGTTACGTTAACATACATAGGGGCATGTGAACATTGTAAGGCAGCGGAATACTTAAAACTTACACATACATGCACCTAACTATTTTTTTTCCTATCATGGTGACATGGAACATAGCATATCAACATCATACTTACCATCATGTCATAAAGTCACATAGTCATCCATTAGGCACATAAGTAGCAAACGTAAGTTGTTCTAGACAACACCATCATAAGGTTAACATAAAACTTGTAATTATATCTTTCCTTGGCCAAGTCACTACCACACACTCATTGGTGCCTCTCCTGCTGCTTCCTTAGTATCCTCTTGCTTGATCTGCGGTATAAAAAAAGTAAGACTATAAGCACATAGGCTTAGTAAGACCCTTTCCTACACACTAAAACCATTCGTCACTTAAACATAAGCACACGAACATTAACATCACTAGGTGCTTAACATAAAACATAAGCATATAAAATTCACTTAGCATGACATAGTTCTTAACATAGAACATGAGCATAAAGCATAAAATATTTTCTATTATGGCATAGTTCCTTAACATCAATCATAATCATAAACCCTTTTCTATCATGGCATACTTCTTAACATCAAACATAAACATGAAGCATTTTTCTATCATGGCATAATTCTTAACATCAAACATAAACATGAAGCATTTTTCTATCATGGCATAATTCTTAACATCAAACATAAACTTAAAACATTTTCTATCATGGCATAATTTTTAACATAAGCATAAACATAAACATTTTCTATCATGGCATAATTCATAACATAAGCATAAACATAAACATTTTCTATCATGGCATAATTCTTAACATAAGCATAAACATAAACATTTTCTATCATGGCATAATTCTTAACATAAGCATAAACATAAACATTTTCTATCATGGCATAATGCATAACATGAATGAATGCATGAGTCAAAATGCATATACATAAGGATGCTTAATTTTAAAATCATACTTTTAGATACTTAAACATAATCATAACATCATTGGGGTCCCCGGCTTGTACCACATTCATACATTATATGCGCGCATCCCTAAGTAAATACGAGGTAGCTAGTCTCAACCTACTAGGGTAAGGACAGCTTCATCGGTAGTCCCCGAACCATGGACAGCTTCATCGGTAGTCCAGAACCGTGGGCAGCTTCATCGGTAGTCCAGAACCGTGGACCTTACTTAGGTCCAGTACAAGCCCATTCATAAAATAAAATACTTTCACATGCTTCTTTATTCATAAACATACATAGCATAATCATTCATTCTTAATACTTAACATCATCATTATGCCTTGAAGGCATGAACCTTATCTTCGTTCATCATTTTCATTCCATATCATCATTATGCCTCGAAGGCATGAACTTTAACTTCATTCATCATTTTCAGTCATAAACATGACATGCATACATAATCATGTCCTAAGATATAAACATCATCCTAGTTCATAAAGCTTGCCGTGTTCATGGCTTACTACAGTATTTAGGGTCATAGCATTCATCATAAACCATACATAGACCTTCGCACACATATTCTACATGCATTATTCTATTCAACCTACTCCTACATCACATATGTTCATGGTATTTGATCTATAATATTCATGAATAAAACATCACACATAACCTAAACATACCAAAAAAAATCATATCACATAACACATAAAACTAGGGTTTTAGTAACATAAGGATCCATACATCATGCTTAACCATATACTTACATCATTGTAACCTAACAACAAGTATCCTTGAGACCTTAACCCAATCCAAGCCCTGGGTCATGGTCTTGGCCGAAACCCTAAGGAACCCTAGGTCCATGGAAAAATTCATATAGGTCACAAATAACGTCCCATACAAACATACAATGGCATAGAAAACATTTGATCCCATAGTTAAAGTTAACCCTAATCCCTTAGCCCTAGATTAGTCCTTGGCCGAAACCTAAAGGCCCATGAAATTCATAGAAAAATTATTATAAAACCCAATCACTATCCATCATGTCATAGGGGAAACAAATTAAACATGTTGAATGGTTAGATCAAGTTCCATCCATGGGTTAGGGGTCTTGGCCGAAACTTATAGGAGCCATTAAGCATGTAAAAATTCACATGAATCACGACTAACATCACTTACATCATAAGGAGACATAAGAACCATCATTAGAGAGTTAAAACTAGTCCTAGCCATGGAAACATGAAGGTGGCTGAACCCTAGAAGTCCTCTTTCATGGATTTCTCAACTTATATCTCAAACAAAAACTTAGATCATAATCATATCAAGGAAAACCATTACACCACAGGTGAGGGAGTCTTACCTTGGTTATAGACCTTAGATGGGGAGGAGGATGAAGACCTTGTTGTCTCTTGACCACCCCTAGCCTTTGCAACCTTGTAAAAAAAACTTGGATCTTGGAAGAGAGACCTTCTTGTGAAGCTTTTCCAAAGGGAAACTCCCCCTTGAGGTTTCGGCTAGAATGAGGAATGGAGAGGGAGAAGGGTGGACTTGGTGTAAGAAGAAAAGTAAGCCCCATGCCACCTCTTTAAACCACATTAAGGAGGGCAAGTGAAGAGTCATGGTGGATGACTCTTCATTTTCCCTAAGCCTTAACCAAAATCCACTTCATTCTCTACTAGCACTCCCTTGCTAGGTGAATTGGTTAGTACATGCATGGTGGTAACATAGGTCCAAGGTTCAATCCTTGGTGCATGCACTTTATTTTTATTTTATTTTTCATTTTATTTTTATATTATTTTCGAAAATTCCCCACAAATTCCCCCATGATCATACTAATATTCCTAATTAAAACTCATTTATATTTATATTAAATTTCACCTAAAATCCACTAATAACCATGGTCTTAGAAAAGCCCATTAGTACTTAGCTTCTCAATTTAAATGAGAAATTATGGATAATTAGGCTAAGGTTCGTACTAGTATCTCTAAACTCCTTCAAAACTATTTAGACATCACTACAAGAAAAAACTTAAACAACAACGCTTTTTCCGCGTTGTTGTTAATGCTTAAAAAGCGTTGTTGATGAAGCCGTTGTAGAAAGTATATCTACGACAACGCTTTTTCCGCGTTGTGGTTTGGAGCAAAGACAACGCTTTTTTCGCGTTGTCTATTGGTTTTTAAAAAGCGTTGTTATTGACGCTGTTGTTAAAAATCGGGTATCACAGACAACGCGGAAAAAGCGTTGTGGTTTGGCACAAAGACAACGCAAAAATCGTGTTGTGTATTGTTACTTAAAAAACGTTGTCTTTTTAATAGGCAATATTTTTCACAATTTATAATATTCACAATTTATAAACATTTTTATTCACAATTGATAATATTCACAATTTACAATATTCACAATTTACAAGCATTTTTATTCACAATTGATAATATTCACAATTTACACTGATAATAGTTTACAAAATTCATTTATAATACAGTGCATTATTTACAAAAGTGTTTGTATTCCATATTAATACCAATGTGTAATAATATACCAATGTGTATAATAATATACACTTATAATACGTATTCACTTATAATACGTATTTGTATAATAATATACCAATGTGTAAGGATTATTGACCATCTGAGTGGAACTTCGCCTGAACCTGTCCTTTCTGGGAATAATAGTACCAGCCCTCTGAAAACTGGGTATACTATCTTCTGAAGCATCCAGTTTGAGTAAGACACCTCCATCATATTTGACTCCATTTCTCAAATTAAACCAAGATACTCCAGAAGGCAAATAAACTGATACTGACTTTTGATTCTGTCCAGTAACAAAAAACAACAAAAAGGAATTGATTCCCTAGCCAACTCGTATCATAAGCATGAAACATGTATACCTTCTCATAAACACCTTGAACTAACAGACTTGATCCAACCATGAAAGCCTCACTATTGTCAAATGTTTCTTTATCAGCAGGAAATTCCAGCCTCAAAGGACGCATGATTGGAATGCCACTTGTAGCAGCCTCTCTAAATAGTGTGTAGTAGTATGGCAATAATGAGTACCAGATATGTATTGCCTCTCTCATCAAAGCAGTATTTTCCTCTCTGGATTAATCAGAACAAAAGGTTACATGTATCATGCAGTGTAAAATCAATTACGTTACAAACAATATAGCACACATGAGTAGGTACAATGCAAATTTCATTTACTACCGCCTTACTCAGAAACTGGTTAGAAGCAGATTAAGTTTTGTAGTCTACAATTTAATGAAAACTAGGCAAATCAGGTTACTAGATATGATTTCAAAATTTAAACAAATAATCCATAGAGAGAAATAGCTACATTTTTTTAAAAACAAAATATCATTGTACAATAGAATTGTCTCGACAATTTATGGAAATAAAACTGTCAATGGAGTCTCAAGCCAGGTTGGAAAAAGTTGGCAACCAACATAAAATGTATCTTAACCTTATGAAGTTGATCCCATGTAATTGGAACAAACATGACTTCTTATTGTTGTAATGTAGAGAATATTAGGGTGCTACTGTCATGACAAATAATTAGACATGAGACCATCTAGATTTTGTGCATATTTTCATAAAGAATTCAGCTAAGATAGTGAGAATCATACCATATGATTAAGAAAAGCTAATACATTCAGATTCTTTTCTTTTCATAAATTTCTCTAAGAACCAACCAAGATTAGCACAATCTATATTTTGATTCAGATCTAATGTCCAGAAGTTTCTCAGTGATGTTAGTGCCAATGACCATTTTTAAAACTACAAAGCATTAACTTCCTGAAAGCACATTTACACAATTCTATGCAAAATCTAGTATGCCCGCTTAGAATGCTTTTGGGCCAGTCCTTGAAGCCCTATAACAGTCCTTATTCTTGGGATATAGAACAACATAAAAGTTTGTCATTTTTTGATGAAAATTTCGCAGTAATCAATTCAACTTACTTCAAAGCTTAAATGACAGCTATCTTGAGTACATCTGGCTAAGCAGCAAACTTAGACTGGGAATACAAGGACCTATAAACTAACCAGAAATTGGCCAATTACAAAATAGTCAAAGTATCTTAAGATAAATGATCCTAGAGACAAGAATATATTAACTGAGAAACAATAAATCACCATAGGCCTTCGCCTTGCTAGAAATTTGGAAAATTCCTGAGCTTAAGAGCAATAGAATATGAACTGGGGGATTTTAGCAAAGATCTATAACCGAATATAACAAAATATGCCTAATTATGGTTAGCATACATAAGCTTTAAAAAAAGTGTTCGGTATTGCATCTATAACCGAAATTTTGATGATGTGCATGACCTCTGAAGAATGGGTAATAAGCACCAAGCTGGTACCATCGTACTAACAAATCTACATCAGGGTTGCCAAAAAACCCTCCAACATCAGCACCTGTGGCATTATCTTGATTTTAGAAAACAGGTATAAACAATACAACATGCATCAAACATTGAGTTCAAAATTACATACCAGAAAATGACATGCCAGTAAGACCAAGGTTTAGGATCATTGGAACTGAAACTCTGAGATGATTCCAATCTGCTGAATTATCTCCAGTCCAGATTGCTCCGTACCGTTGACTTCCAGCGAAAAAGGCATCCCTGGAAATAGTAACCATATGCATTGTGTAATTCTCGATGCTCTACCTCCCCAAGATGTATGGCATCCCTGGGCATGGTTACCTAATAAAGATGGATATGATTAGAATATAAAATTTATTTGGAAAACCTTGTGAGTCATGGAGGTCAAGGCTAAATTTTAATTTAACTACCAAAAAAATCTGTAACTAAGGATTAACGTCTGATGATTGAGCAACTAAGTTGAAATTGTAACTTGAGGAGAAAAGCTACTGATGATCAACAAAAGATTTTAAATTTCCGGAAAGAAACAAAAAAGGGGAAAAAGAATAAAATTTGTGTCTGAAATGGCCTCAGCTCCTACACTTTCACTTTGATGTAAAGAAAATGGAGCTTTCAAGTGTTGGCCTAGAACTTTACATTGCATTTAGTAGTCAATCTGAACGAGAATGAAAAATTAGTCACAGAAAGCAAAAAAAAAACAGAAAAGAAGAATGCAAAATCATTAATTGTGCCCGATTAATAGTTTATACCCCTCCTAAAATGATAAATGTTTATTAATCATCTCTGACCTGTAACAAAGGTATTACGAAACAAAAAAAATTGTATCAAGTGGTTGTCATAAACGTAGAACTAAAAGAACAAAATATCACGATTACCTCAGGACCATTGAAGACTGAAGGCTCATTCATGTCATTCCATATATGTAATGATGCTGTCGAACTAACATAATTCTTGTAAGAGAATTTGTCAGCCCACCATTCTCTTATCTCCGGGTTCAACATGTCAGGATACGATGAGGACCCTGGCCAACACCATCCATCGAAATCCTTCCCTGATGCATCTTTGACGTAGTAACCCTTCTCAGTTGCCTCTTTATGCACATGAAAGGAATCATCCCGCTTGATGTGCGGGTCCACAATTGTCACCATGTGCGGGTAGATTCTCTGTTCTCCCAAGTTCACTATGAATTCATCAAAGTTGTAATTCTTTACTAAAATGTAAATGTAATAAAAAAAAAGATGTCATCCTTCAAAATTTCAATCCGCTGTCTTTTTGTTTTACATGATCATTTTGCTTTGTGATTAGTAATCTTCATGAGGTAAATACAATCAAAGTTATCTTCTTGTTGCATTTTGTAGTTTATTCTTGTGATCATCTTATTTCTTTTATTTCATTTGTAGATTCTTAGAACACCTGATCTAGTACACCTTTTCATCCAAATTACCTAACAAAGAAAAATATATCACATAAAAAGGTTGTTAAAAACACACAAAATATTAAGGAAATAGACACAAAATATAAACGAAAAACAAAACCAAAAAATAATAAACTGTAATGACCATGGTAAACAAGTGAAAGAAACTCAATAAATCCAATTTGCTCAAGTGGAAACAGGAAAAAAAAGCATGAGGCATAGGCAAACACTCTACCAAACATCACAATCTTATGGTTCTACTTAATTTCTTAATTCACACTTGTATTTTTCCCTACTTTCAAGTAAGGCTTACATCAACAAGATAGATGCAATATATATAAAAAAAACTCAAAAGATAAAAGAGAACCAGTGCCAAAATAATTATGAATATACATTATCCCAATATAAATGAAACCTGACAAATAAAATTAGAAAAATTGGTACAAGGACAACATTTGAATTACTCACCGCTACTGGTCCTTCAATCCTGATCAAGGGAACCTTTGGGAAAACAACAGAACCCTCAGGAATTGCATAAACTTCAACATCAGAGCAGTCAATTTTCGTGAGATATTCAAAGAATTCATCCTAGAGAAGGGAAAGAACATCAGAATTAAAGAGAACAAGCAACTGATGATTTAGCTAACTGACTTTAATTGCAGAGTCAACATTTAATCATAACATGTATTCTTAATATTTTTTTACATTTATTCCATTTCTTGCTCTTGCTTGCATACTTTAACTTTTCAGGATACATCTAAGTTATGTGGACAACGCAAAGTTCATGGTGCAAAACTCTTTTTGACTCCATTCTATTGTTTCAGTTCATATGAAATGGATATAACCTATTCCAATTTTTAGAATATACGGAGTTTTTTTTTTGTGGTGATACATAATATGAATTAAAGTCTGGTGTGGTTACTTTCTTTCATCTAGAACAGGGTGTAAAAGCTTCCTCGCTTGAATGAAATATGGAATTGTATCATAGTCATATAAGTAAACATTAGTTTCTTAGTCCTATTCCATCCATGTCTTTCAACTGGAACAACATAGAACATTTAACGCAAATACAGCAACTCAACAGGAAAGTAACCCATTGTTATCATTCTCTAACTGATTGGCTTGTCTATTAAAATACTGAATTTTCAAAATTATATATAATAGCCTTAACAACAATAAGATGCACAAATTTCGAAAGCTGATGAAGTATATAAACTTTAGTAAAAAGAGATTTTTTTTACCAAAACTCAGGAGTGAACTATATGCTTTATCAACAAAATGATCAACAAATTTAGAAAGTTGGTAAGCAAATAAACTTAAGTTACAATAAACTTTTATCAAAAACTCATCTTTCTATGTACGTGAATGATCTGGAAGTAGGAACAAAAATCATGGAGAAAGAAGGATTGATTCAGAAGACCTTGTCAGCAAGTTATTCGTCAAGGTAAATGTCTTACCATAGAGTTAGTTAGCAACTGTTGGGTAATGACAACTACAAATATGGCAGGAGAGCAAGCATAAAACAATAAAGGATCTTCTCATGCTTATTGATGTTAAAATGACTCAGTTCTAGCAGCATTGAAGATATGAAGTTAAGACTTGTGACTGAGGAATATTATACTAAGGTTTTCCATCTAAAATTGACAATAAAGAATTCAAGTTAAATTTTGTTTGGCCATATAACAAAATCAAATTGATGAGGATAGCCCTTTGGAATGCTATTCTAGGATATTTACTTACTATTGGTTGCTTGCATTATCTCCTCTGTAACTTCCACAAGCTTTTTTGGAAGGTCTTACATTGGTTAAGGATCTGACAATTATAGCTTCTATGTGATACATGAATATGTTTGGTATATCACAATTATGAATCAAGACTTACTCATGTTGTGAGGCAAATTCAGTTATAAAATTAAGTAGAACCATAAGATTGTGATGTAAAGCCTTACTTGAAAGTAGGGAAAAATACAAGTGTGAAAAAAAAGCATGAGGCATAGGCAAACACTCTCCTATTTCAATTAGAAGGTAATTAATATGTTAGTAAGAAATAGTGGGAAAGCAAACTAATTTGGGAGACCTCAACATTCTACCAATTTCCAATTTACAAAAACAAGTTCTGGATAGACATAAACATTCCAAGACAAGGATTTCTACCTTGAGGTAGCATCCAACTAAGAGACAACAATCACAAATAAGATGATCCTCAATAGAACACATAAGCTACGAAACTAGGCAAACACTCTAAGCTTAAAGGCACAATACATTA